>PVJA010016834.1:30433-42805 GCA_004027025.1 Myocastor coypus
ACAAACCAAAAAAAAAAAAAAAAAACAAAAAAAAAAAAAAAAAAAAAAAAAAAAAAAAAAAAAAAAAAAAAAAAAAAAAACAAGTGTTGTAGAACAATGAAGTGGGGCAGAGGTTAGAGACTGACTGTTGTAGGAGAGAAACTGTTTTATGAGCATATTATAGTGGACAAGGATTGGAGCATAGATCAGAAGAGAGATAATAATGGACAATATGGGGATGCATAGCATAATAATTCCACATAGGAAGGATATTTATCTATATCTATATCTGTATCTATATCTATATCTATATAAGATATAAGATTACAGTGGGTATTGCAACTAAAGGTGTGTTACAGTAGTGAAGTTGGTTCTTAAGAGAAGCAAATACATACAAATAAATTATGAGGGCTGTAGTAGAAGTCACTAATAGATATTAACAGGGAAGGAAAATGCCCACTGCAGCTTGAGCAAGAGCTACAGAATCCTCCATAGGTCCAACAGCGTTTCTCAGTAGGTGCAGAAGGTGACAGGTTCTCAAAGTATTGCATAGAAAGTCTCAACATGAATGTGTGCACAACAATAGTATTGCACAGAAATCTTGAAAAGGGGCCCACAGGTTGGGAGAGGAAGTCACAACCACAGCCCCACCTGCAAAACCTAAGAGGGGTGCACACATGGCAACAGCATCACCCATCAGGGGGAGGGCAGCTGGTTAGATAAATTTCTCAGTAACAATTTACTGTAGGGTGGAGGTTTCAGAGATTAAGCACTGCAGTGATATCACTTATTTTTGTGTTATTATATGACCAGTACTGTAAGGAATCGCACACTTAGTGCACAGGCAGGAACACAGCTCCTGCAGATAACGTTAGTTTGCTCAGTTTTTATTGTCCTTTGGATAACATTTATCCGGACATTTTGGCCTCTGCTTACAACGTCCCCTTGACCTGGCAAGATCCTTCTGAACACAAACAGAGCATTTCAGGAACGTGGCATTGAATGTTGTAGTTTTGTTTAAAGACAGTACACTCCCCCTAAGAATCTGGATATCTTCACAATGTTATCATCCCTGTCTTTTGCGATGTCCGTCAGGCACTTCACTGAGATGTGCATTATAAAATATCCTACATAGCAGTACAAAGAATGACAATCATGCTAAAAGTAAGTACATTGAATAAAACAGATTTTACAGGGGAGGAAGAATTTATAATCAAGTGGTAAAAGAACAACCTGAGATTTGGTTATAAGTGTAATTTGGGTTGGGGGCTTGTGCCCAGCTACATACACAGGACATGCCTGTAGCTGCTGTCCTCCACAGTCCTTGTTGCAGGAGAACAGATTAACACTTGGGACTCAGCATCCTCCAACCGTTTTAGCCACTCACAAAGGCCTTCCTAGGCTAAGTTTAGAGGGAATTAATTGTTACATGGAATTTTATCTGCTTCTGTAAGTGATGGCCAATACTGTAAAACAGTAAGTCAGACTTGTTAGGATTTGCACTTTTGTACGAATATTAAAGACAAGAGCTATAAAATTTTAAAGAAAAGAATGAATTAAAGCCTATAACAGCAAAGCAAATTTAATTTTTAACCAAAAAAAACCCAATTTTACTCATACTAATTTTTGCTAAAGATGATGAAAAAAATCAATTTGTGTAAAGTTTTTCTCAAAGCCTTTTTTATGATTCTGACTATAAATGCTTAAGAACTATCAAGACTTTGGATAGCACACCTACAGCAATTATAATTAGAATTACTATGGGTTGAGTAATTGGCAAGACATCTTAATTACATATATATATATATGTATATATATATATATATATACATATATATATATTTTTTTATTATTATTATTTTTTTTTGGACTGGGGTTCAAACTCACGACCTTGCACTTGCCCAGCAGGCACTTGTGCCTTAGAGCCATCTCCCCAGCTCCCTTTAATTATATATTTTAAATCCCACTTTAAGATAATCATAATTGAAAACATTATAAGCTTGTTTGGCCCCCTTTTCCTAAAGATGCATTTATTTAGATGACAGACACCTATTTTTTAAAAAAATTAGAATGGTTCTGTTTTTTAAACGATTGTGTAAAAGTCAGTGCCACTAAAAACAATACTGAATACTCTTAGAATTTTCATCTTGATTACTACAGATGGATTTAATACCTGATGTGTAAGCAACTGTACACTTAGTGAAAGTTAATAAAGGCAGATGCGATTTTTATACAGCAGGCCTATTTAAATACTAGGTTTTTGTTAAGTAACCAAGACAAATTAGAGGAGGAGGAAACAAGAGCTTATTCTGACAACTATAAAATCTGTTTTTTCACATGTTATTTTAGGATATTAACATCTTCAGAAAGTCCTACTGCTTTAAACAATTAAAACTTTTTAAATACTGTTAATTATAACCAACATTATACATACAACTTTTTATTAGTTGTATCCTTTACCAACCTTTTCTGGTAACAATAATGTGATTTTGTACTTATCTTTTTTTTAGTCAGGAAATCATTTTATTTTAGGATAATTTCATGTTTTATAATATATAATCTCTTATCAAAATATAACTTTAAGCATTTATACCCACATACAGATGGATGAATAGATATCTTAATTGTTGGTTTTGTTTTAGCTTTGCAGTCACTCTGATTTTAAAATGACTCAATTTGTCATTTTACTGTAATTTTATTGTAACATCCCACAGATGTTACACTTCCCCTCAGTCCATTACCTGATCTTGAATGATACATTTACCTTAGTGCAAGCAGTGTGCAGCAGAAAAACAAATTAACCCTATAAATGTCAACAAAACTCTACCCCAAAATTGTTTATAACTTAGACATGTCAAGTAAAGCAATGTAAAGTTAAACTACACAGTCCAAATTTTACTTATAGCTAGCCATGCTGTATCCCAATGGGCATTTGTCACATCTCACAGGCTGTCCCCTTTGGGTTCAGGAGCCAGCTTAAGCTCTTTCTGCGGGTCTAGACGACAGCCCTTTCCCTGCATCTTCCTAAAAGTATCCAAACTCAGTGCTCTCAGCTTATCTGCATTTCCATTTTCCTGTAATTGTTTGGCATGGGCTTGAGCTGAGAGCTCAGCCTCTGCTGCTGGTTCACCCGCCACAGGAGAACTCACTCCACAGCCTCTGTAGTCATGAAGATCTTTGAAAAGGCATGCTCACTAACAAAACATAAACTTATCTTTTAAATACAAAGTGGCATTTTTAAATCATCATTGTATACATTGCTTTCCAAACACCCATCATAAGTGTGTCTTTATACAAATGGGGGTACAAGGCAAATCTTCAAAGTTTCCTCCACTTTTATCCTCCTTTTGATCTTTATAATCTCTGCATATGTAGATTTGCTGGTCTCCTGCCTGGCTCACCAATTGACTCATCCACAGGCCAGATGGGTTGGGGCGGTGGAGTAGTTTACTGAGAGACTAAGAAAAATCCCCAGAGAAGGCTTATGAGTGAAAAGGGTTATTGAGAATTACAAACAGGGCTGGCCAGAGAGCTCAGCAAACTAAAGTGCCTGCTTAGGCAGACGCAGAGATTGGGGATCAATCCCCAGGATACAGTGCTGGTCCTGCCACCAGGGCACTCTGAGCCCCAGTTGAAACTGGGCATGGTGGAACAAGCCTGTAATCTCAGTGCTTGGGAGGTTGCAAACAGGAGAATCACTATGAGTCCAGTCTGTGTAGTGAGACCCTATAGATCCTATACTAAATATATATTAAAAATTTTTACAAACTAATACTGGAAACAGGATTAAATTTTACTTGTTAGTAAAGAAGGATCTACAGAATATACAAATGGGTACAACAGAACTTGATAGAAGGTACAAACTGTCACATGTTCTTCAGTAGCTCTAGACAGCTAATCCTATGGGCCACACACATAAGCAAAATTCCATCTAGGAAATCTATGCTGCAGTGGGGGTGCAGCACAAAGATCACCCCACCCCCAATCCCACAGAGGAAATACCAAGCAGCTGTATCACCTGGCCAAGTCTATCAAGAATGCACACTTGACAACAGTGTCACCCAGCAGGGTCACTGTTAGCCAACTAGATGAATTGGTAGGTTCCTAAAGGAAGAGTATTTTGTGGGTTAATCCACATAGCAGTGACACTGACAGCTTTCTTTGTGAGTGGCTGAGGGAAGAGTAAAACGGAAGAGGAAGAAGTGATGGGGAATAAATCACATACTGCACCCTAGATTTGATCAAGGATGTCAGAGTACACTTAAATGAGACAGAAAGAAACCATCAGAGGCTTTGAAGTGAAATCAATGTGAACCACTGCCTAAAGGATCACGTTGAATCCTACAATAGGATGTGGCGAATGCAGCAGGACCAGGAAGAATCCTTTTTTATTTTTAATTTGGACGAAAGGATGCAGTAACTTGAAATAAAGTGAGACTGATGGTGAGAAGCTCAGATACTGGATATGCTTTGACATAAAGCCAACAGGAATTCCTCTTTTATATAATTTTAATTTTTTATTAATTTTAGTGAGAAAGAAATAGTGATGAGACAGTTTCAAAACACGTTAGTGGGACAGTTACAATAATTAATACATTGCATATTGTTGCCTTCATCGTAGTTATTCATAGTACACTGATAGTAGGATGCAATTTGTGGGAATGCATATCTGCCTTTTATTCATTCATAATTCACTTTTTTCAATATTTATCATAATATGTACATAAAACAATAAATGATCCTTAATAAAATAAACATGAAGTTCACATGCACTTTTTAAAAATCTAGCAAATTGGAGGTCAGTATGGTGTTTTGGACTTGTAACGAAACGTTCCCCAAAGCCTCATATGATTAGTAGGGCTTTTGTGCAGACAGTTGAATCTGGAGTGTGTGACTGGTGTGCAGCGCATTGCTGGGATTAAGGGTTGGTGATTGTTGGGTCAGTTCACTGATGGGATTGTCACCACCCTGATCCAGGTAGACTGGATGCAATAGAAGGGACAGGAAGAGGCCTGTTTCTCTCCCTCTTGCTAGTTGCTGTTGCTGACTTGTGGGGCCACGGCCTGTTGCCCCTCTGCATGAGCAGCCCTACCTTGTAGCCATCTGAGTATGGACGGAAAACTCTACAAACCACGGCCTAATTAACTCTTTCCCTCTTTTACTTTGGATGCAGGGTATTTTGTCTCAGCAAGAAGAGAAGTAAGTAAAACTTGTGGAAAGGGCCCTTAAGCAATGTTTTAATATTTCACCATTGTTCTGAAGTGGTAATAAATGCACATGTATCAGCAAAGTATCTCATATTTGAAACTAACACTGAGATGACCCTAGCAAGATCAATACTGCACCTCTAGTTCCTGGGAAGACATTCATATGCAGTAAACAGAGTGAAAATTGAAATGTATAACACACAGAAAGTGAGAACTTAAGGATTAAACAGTGAAAAGAGACCAAGGAGGAATGCTAGGAAATACAGCAGGGCCAAAACCACACATCTGTATAAGCAAGATGGTTAAGGCAATCATCCTAAGAATCTCCATCAGGTTCTTGAAAATAGGAGTGAATGGGTAGCATTCTCAGCTTGACTAACTACGTATGCTGATATCTGAGAGCTAAGCAACTACACTGAGGAGGATAGCAATGTGTAATACTAAAACCATGCTTGAAATATCCATCTTTTTGATCTTCTAAATGCATACTTCTTCTAAAGTCGCATCGATTATTTCCATACTCTCTTTAAAGTAAATGTTTGTAAAAAAGAAAGAAAGAAAGAAAGAAAGAAAGAAAGAAAGAAAGAAAGAAAGAAAGAAAGAAAGAGAAGAATTTAAAAAAGAGACAAAAAATTATCAGGACTATCCTGCTAAAATGTTATATGTGGTTTGATTTATAAACTTCTGTGTAAAAATGTGTGGGGTTTTTTTCACATTCTGTGGGGTTATAAAGTTTAGAATATTTATGGTTTTTGGAAAATAGCAGTTCTATGTTATGTCTAAGGTATTTGATATTCAGATAGTAATATTAGGCCCAACTATCTCTGTTACAGTGCAATAATATCATTAAGCTTCTCTGCTGGATGTTAACAGCTAAAGTTTACTGACCAAAAATTACAGAAATAGAGAGACTACAAGAATAGCCAGTACTTTGACTCTAGCCCTTCAAGATCAGTGAGGACTCAGGACATAAGAGAACCTGTGTTGCAACGTCCTGTAACTCACTGTTGTCCCAAATTTTGTGATCAAGGAGATTATGGGGCCAGAGAGGAAAGTGATTGACAAGTATAGTGTGCCTAAGGAGAGTCACCTAGAGAGAAAACATTCTCTTAGGTTTTCACAGAGAGCAAATTGGTAAAGCAATGGTTATGACTCATCCAGATGGCTGGCACTGACAAAAGATCTGTAAGGTGCTGTACCTGATTCCAGGATAAAGCCTGAAATTGTTTGGCTGACCTTGTCAGATAGGAAAAGTTACATTTTTTGTTATATAGGTCTTGCTTTAACTTGTTCTTAACCATCCAGCAGAAAAGTGTAAACATGAATTATAAAAGTAAAGCTATATTAATACACTGAGCTGTAAGAGGTACAAAAATGAAACCCTTTGTCCCCTTCCTTTGTTTCAATTAAAAGAAAGATGGAAGAGAAAAAGAAATATGTATGTATACACAAATGATAGCATGGATAATTATACTGGTGATTTCTGCTGGTATATTGAAAGGAGCATTTAACACTTTTATTGTCTCCTTCTTGTTATAATTTTGCATGCTTACATCTGGTAACCTGAAAAACAAATTTGAAGGTGATAATGTACAATGTAACAACTCTTGTTGAATTGCTATTATCATTTTGCCCAGTGAAATTGCATCATTTACAATTTTATTTTTACTAATTTTATTTTCTTTAAAAAATAAAGTGCTCTGCGTGGTGGCTCACCCCTGTAATCCCAGCACTCGGGAGGCTGAGGCAGGAGGATTGGTGCAAGTTCGAGACCAGCCTGGGCTACAAAAGTGAGTGCAGGACCAGCCTCAACTTCATAGCGAGACCCTGTCTCAAAAAGACAAAATAAATAAATAAATAAATAAATAAATAAATAAATAAATAAATAAAAATAAAAATAAAAATAAAAATAAAAAAAAATAAAGTAAGATTTTTCCCCTAAAAACAGAAAGAAAGAAAGAAAGAAGAAGGAAGAAAGGAAGGAGGGAAGGAAGGAAAGAGAAAAAGAGAAAAAGAAGGAAAGAGCCTGAGTATGAGTTGTTTGCATGGATGTCAGAGCAATGAAAACAGAATTGTATAATTTTAGTAATTTTTAAAGAAATATAATATGATTTTCAGAAGTGACAAATAACCACTCGAAGTAACCTGAAGCATAGACTCCCAGAGTACTAAGGTTTAGGGTTAGCTATTATAATATTGTTCCTAAACTGAGTACATACCATGTAATATGTGCTAAGAATAGACTTGCCAAATTTACTGTCAATAATTCTTTCACTTTCAATATAGATTAAAAATATTTTAATATTTCATTAGTTAATAAATTTATCTAGAAAGACGTGTAAGCCAAAGAAGATAGGAAAGATAGATGTCCCACTGAAAGTATGGAAAAAGAAATTACATCTTCAGTTAGTAATTATTTTTATCTATTCTTTTTTAATCCAAATTTTTTTTAAACAATGGAAGTTTATTTGTTTTTTTTTTTTTGAGTTTCAATTTTTTTTATTGTTTAAATTTAACAATGGTTATATTACATATTTTCATCATCAGATCAGTTTAGATTAATACATATAGGTATATAAGATTGTTTAATCCAAGTTTTGATTAATAGTATAGTAATATATGAGTATAATTTTGAAGTAGGCTTATGTGAAAACACATGTATAATTGTTTCCTGGAGGAGTTAAAAAGTTTGGACATAAGACCAGCCAAATAGCTCATGGATTAAAACACCTGCAAGCAGGTTCTAGTATACAGGAAGAGGGGCATTATCTGTTGTCTGTCACCAGCATCCAACCTCATCATTTGGGAAGTGTGTAGAATGTACTATTCCCCAGGAAGTTCACCAGAAAGATGAGGAAGCGAATTGAACCATTCTGTCCTTCCTTGCCTGCTCTGCCTCTCCCCACCCCTCCCCTTCCCTTTTCTTTCCATTCCATTCCATTCCACCAACAGATTTACACAGAGATCAAATTAATAAAAACTGGGATCCAAGTCTTTTGATGATCAGGCTTTGTCGGGAATTTTCACATCGCAGTATATCATGTATTAATTGAGCTCAACTATTGACAAATTCACTACAATTAAATGATCACAAATGCTGACAGCTCAATGGATTAGGCACCTGCTTGGGCAAGCACAGGGACTTGCGTTTGATTCCTAGTGCTGCATGCTGCATCAGTCCTACTCACAGGATACACCGAGATGGCTAAGGAGGCCGGGGCCTGGTGGCACAAGGCTGTAATCCCAGTGCTGAGAAGGCTGAAAACAGGAGTACCACTATGGGGCTGAGCTGCATAGTGAGACCCTGTACCAAATATGTAAATAAAAATAAATAGACAAGCAAGCAAATGCTAAGGATAAAAAAAAAAAAAAAAGTAACAAATGCTCTTAGGAAAGCAAGACTCCCCATGCATGACTCAGAAATTGTTATCCTTTGGGGAAGAGGGAGAACACATGAAAATTTTTATGCAGCTATGCTAAATGTTTCAAGCAGCACGGAAGTAAAAATATTTTAATTTCTCCCTTGTCTAGGCTTTCAGGATTTCTTTGGTTTTGCCCTGAGATGGCACGTTCACATTTACAATGTGAGCATCAAAGATAGTCTCACTGCACTGTGTCTGGTGAGTCCTGGGAACCTTGGTGGAAGGTCTCAATCTTGCCTGTCCAGACCTCTGAGCCAGTGAAAAAGCACCAAGTGAGAGAGGAAGGATCTGAGCTCTAGTTAGAAGTCCAGGCTCTCCGCTGAGATCAGCTATTTTATATTTCTTGAATAAATTTGACATAAGAGAGGATGATGCTTTGCAGGGACTTTAATTTTGGTAGCAATTAAATATAAATTAGCTTCCTCATTTTCATAATGTTATTAGGAGGCTACCTGTAATTTAAACTTCATTAAGATTGGATGTGACTATGGTAACTTGAAAGTATCAATAATCACTTGTAAAACTCTTTGTATGACATTATTTTTTTCTCTTCAGTTTTGAGCAGAAAAAAAAAAAAGTTCGTTTTTTCTTTAGAAGAAAATACTTTAAGAGGAAGTATGAACTGTCTATTTCATGTTAAAAGTAAAAACTATTAAGAATCTACAGCCACCATGAAACAAAAGCTTGATTTGAAAAAAACTGCAGCAGGTCCTAGGAGACGCTTGATGTGTGACCACGTGCATTTCTGAAGTTCCTCCTTTAATTTGACAATCAACAGAGAAACCTGTTAACTCAAAAGTTTTAGATGTCCTCAGAACAAATAATATTTATTTTAATGTTTTTTTATTTTTAATTTTATTTTTTTTTTAGAATTACTTGTCTGTGTGGAGTTGAAAGGAGGGAAATATTTGAAATATGGCACTTTTTTAAAGCCTCAAATATCCCAATAAGTGACTGAAAGAGCTCTAATAACTTTCTTCTCAACACGTATCTGGGCTGCTGCACTTGGCACAGAGTGGCTACACTAGCGAACAGATTCCTTTCCTTGTCAACACCTTCGCCAACTTTTGCTTCTTTGACTCACCTCTCTGTTCTCTCAACCTCCCACTCTTCAGTCACCCCATGTGTTTATTCCTGGTCTTTCTCTCCCTTCTTGGCTAATGATTATTCACAGCGACTAATCTCTCCAGTGACGTAAGCAGATTGTATAAAAAAAAATATTGACTACCTTCTTGTGCTATGCTCCAGCACCTTTCAGAACTAAGTAGCTTGTAAATGAACTCAGTAGTACACTGAAGGGACAGAGCTTACAAGTCATTACTCCATTTCCTAGCTGCCATTTTTACCCACAGGCACCTCCGTGAAGCAAATTTTTAATCCTCTAATGATGCAAACTGGCAGTCTCAAAATCAAGGGGCAATTTGTTCTAATCTAAAAATAATAGCCAGCTTAGGCATCTATTTCATAGTCGCTGACATTCATGGGGACGCCTGATGTTAGCCCAGGTAGCGCAACTGAGGCTGGGAGACCATGCTCCTCTCTCCATCCCCTGAATTTAGGCAGCACTCTGGAGCCACTCCTCCGTCCGTTTTTCTAAGAGAAGCAGAAATAAAAACGACAAAGACCCTGGAAATCCTAACCCTCCAGGCTAGAGCTCCTGCGTGAGCTCTCGTGTTCCCAGTCTCAGCAACATGTTAGTGACTTGCGCCTGACGAAAGAGGCAAACCTGTGTTCCGTCTCTCATGTTTGCAATTTTGGAGACCGCTGAGCATCCTCTGTCACTTCGTCAGGCTTATTCAGGACCCAGGGAGAGGGCCCTGGCTCCAGGTGGGCACCATTTAAGTTCTGAAAGCCTGCTTTACCTGGGCTGCTTTTCAGTTCCTTGCCATCCCAACAGCACTCCTGAGTCCACACCATCCTTCTGATTCCGCGGCACAGGCCTGCCCTAAGCACATCTTCCTGTAGCCTTCCGTAGAAGCCACCACTTTTGTCTTTTGCTTGTGACTGTTTGCTCCCCACACACAAGAGCCAGGTGTCCATCCACTGAATCCACAATACCGTGTCGCGAGGAGGAAAACACAGTTTAAGTACATGAGTGTGTAAAGAGAGTTCAGCCTTATAACGAAGCTCATAAATGAGTACTTTTGTAGCCCTCATTTTCTAGATAAGGGCAATAAAGCATGGAAGCTTAAGGACACACTACAGCTTGTAAACTGAACGGGACGATTCTAACTCAGATATCTGGTTCCAAGCCTTAGCTGCTGACTGTCTTGTTACCTGTTATGCTTCCGTTCATGGAAAGAAAGCATGCAGAAAAATTAGGGGCAGAGGATATAGCTCAGCCATATAAGCGCCCAACTGGCAAGCACAAAGTCCCAAGTTCTAATATATATAAATCCCGAAAGTAAGTTTTCTAAGTACAGCTATCTAACAGTTCTTTATACCTTACAAGAAATATTTACTGATGAGCTGTTTAAAGATATAAATCTATATTAAGATTGATGTTTACATAAATGTTTTTGTCACATTATACCTCCGTATGCATAAAAGCAGGGCCATTCTTGCTTCTTTCTAAAATAAATTCAGTCTCCCGCTCTGTGCTCTGTTTCTCTTTTATTTCACAAAATGATGATTTGCATCTGGAAGAGCTCTGTACTATCCAGGTGCTTTGTATCATTGGGCTTCACATTAACAAAACATTTTGCCATGGAAACATCTGGGAAACAGATCAAACAAACAGTATTTTACCCAAGGGAATCTTCTTAATTCACTTGTTCTTTCTTAACCTGGGCTACCCTGTTCATGCCAACTTTATACAATTGAAAGTATATGAGCTATACAAATATCCATGTTTAAGTAATCAGCTTTCTATTACTTTCAAATATTATATCTGCTAGCAGGATTATGCTCCACAAATGAGATCGTTCTACTATCAGCTCTGCCCTGGGATAAAATTATTAAAAATTCTCTTTCCATTTGCTTACAAAGAAGTACTTAATGGTAGGGAGCATGTGATCCTTGGTAAGGAATGAAGAAAGAAAGTGTTCTGTAGAAGTAGCTTGGCACATAACTGAATAGCATCATATAATAAATAATTCAGGCTCAAGATAGTGGATCTTATTTGAGAGGATAAAAATAATAGTCTGTAGCATGTCCCTCTCTGGGAGTCATGGGTGGGACTAATAAATGTCTATTTTGGAAAGTTTTGCAGGTGATTCTGTAGTAGATACTTAAGGAAAAGTATTTGAAAATTTGACTCATGATAAGAGTATATATATATATATATATATATATATATATATATATATACAGCCTTGACTTTCTCATGCAGCTTATTTAACTTCAAAGTATGCAGAGACTGAAAGTTATTTTTTCTTTAAGAAACTTACAGAATCGCTGTACCAAATCAGTATTTTACAATAGTGCCTGCAAACTACATCACAGAGACCTGTTTGCCCAGTCAACCACTGCAAAGAAAAATGTGTCATCAGAGATTCTAAAAGAGGGTTGAGCAAAGAAAGGTCCTGGGAGGTCCTGCTGAGCCAGGGATGGTAGTGAATCTGAGGCAGAAGGATTACAAGTTCAAGCCTCTTCTGGGGGACTTAACAAATTAGCAAGACTGAAAACATAATGTATAAAAGATATTGGGACTATAACTCAATGTGAGTGCCCTGGTGTCAGTCCCCAGTACCAAATAAGAGAAAGTGGGGAGGCAAGGGAAGGATATAGAAGGAAAGGGAAAGAAAAGAAAGGGAAAAGAAGGG
>PVJA010016835.1:0-42726 GCA_004027025.1 Myocastor coypus
AAAAAAAAAAAAAAAAAAAAAAAAAAAAAAAAAAAAAAAAAAACTAAATCCAAATACACTCTTGTGAAAATGCAAAATGATGTAGTTTTTTCAGAAAATGATCTAATAGCTATTCAAATGGGTAGACAGAGTTATCATAACAACCTACAAAGTCCATCTTAGGAACATATCATTGGAAAATAAAAACATGCATCACACAAAGTATACATATCTAAAGGTCCATATCAACATTATTCTTAACAGAAAAAAAAATGAAAACAATGCGAGTGTTTATAATTTGATAATTGAATAAACAAAATGTAGCCTATCCATACAGTGGAAGATTATTTGGCTATAAAAAAGAATGAAGCTCTGATACAATGCACAACACTGATGAGCCTCATTAACATGCTGAGTGAAAGGAGACATTAATAAAGGACCCCATGCTGCATGAGTTCTTCTATAGAAAATTTGCAGATTCAGCAAATCCAGAGACAGAAAGCAAATTGTAATTTTCAGTGGCTAGGAGAAGTAATAGGGATGGAAATGGGAGGAGAACGATGACTAATGACACAACGCTTTCTCTAGGGGAAAAATGTGATAAAATTTGGTAATGGAGATTAAAACCCAGAGAACTGCACATCTTAAATAACCGAATTCTTCCATATGAGAAGTATATCTCACAGAGCCATTAATCAAATGATACAATACCTTGGGTTACCAAAAAATGTGGCACTACACAATTGTGTCCATCATAGCCTACTGAACATGTGTACCTTTCAAATTAATGAGCTCATTTCTAACTATCACAAGGCAGTCTAACTGCCTGGTACAAAATTAGAAACGCATGCAAATGGAACTTCAGATCTCAATCGCCTTGACTCTAGGAAGGGAATGATTAATGGAAGTTATCCAATAAAAAAGGAAAACAAGTCAAAGTAGAAATGTTGTGTTATCATTGTGCTGGAAAATTAAGCAAAGGAAAAGAAAAAATGGATGAAAAGCTATTTTTAATAAAACGACTTTTAACAAACAAATAAAAAACTATTTTAACAGTGTCAAGCAAACTATAGATCATAAGGTTAAGGTCAAAATGTCCAACATAAATGGCAAGGTAAAGGTTATGCCTTGGTGCTGTGATGTCATTATGTGGAATACAGGTAGTGGCCTGTGTCACTAACTGGTGTATATTTATGTGTGGTTGTGTATTTATACCTGTATGTGTGTATATACATGTACCTATGTATTTATAACATAAATATATAAATGTGCATAATAAAATTCATTCAAGTGAACAAGTATATGGTTTTTAGACAATTTACCAAATTGAATAGACAGAACTATAATTCAGTTTTAGTTTCATCACATTATGCAGCCAATCCTGATGGTTGCTCAGATGTCTTTTTGCATGAGATTTGCACTTTGCAGCAGCATGGTGTTCACTTTAGTACAATGTTTCCATGTTAGCCACAGATGGATGCTTGCTCAGTTCATCATTATGAACCCTGAGTAACTAGTAAGAACATGCGTGTTCCCTCACTTATTGTATTTTTTATTTTTCTAAGAAAATGATTTAGAAAGGAAAATAATATTCTGGTAGTAATGTATTTTTGATTACATAAATTGATTTTGACCTTTCATTTGCAAATAAGTATTTTAGGTTCTCATGCATACTCTAAAACAGCTTTACTGACATGTAAATTTAATGTCATAAACTCACCTGTAAATTGATAGAGTTGTGGAACCATCACCATGATTCAACTCGAGAATATTCCATCACCATAAGAAAATCCCGAGTGTCCACTGATAGTCACTGACCTTTCCCAACCCCAGCCGCAGGCGACTCCTGATCTCCCTTTCTGTCTATCAATTTGTGCAGCGTTTTATGTTTTCACACAGATACCAAAATTTGTATCACAAAAGTCCCTCCTTTTAACAGTGTCATGCTTTAAACTTTAGTAAAGCCCTACTTAACTGTCTGTGATATGTACAATTTTTTTTCTATTTATGTATTTGGTACAGGGTCAGATTCATAGTGATCCTGCTGTTTTCAGCCTCCCTAGCTCTGGGACTACTGGTGTGTGCCACCACACCTGGACTCCTTCACCATTCAGTGTGTCCTAGAGGTGGGACCAGCAAAGCATGTGGACCAGGGATCAAAATCTGGTCCCTGAAATTACCAAAGCAGATGCTTAGTCCACTGAACTATCTCACCAGCACTGGTATGTACAATTCAAAATGAACTTGTGCTAATGAACCAATAGACAATATTTTATCACCTTGTACTATTTTCCTTAGAAGGCCAAAAGTATTATTTCCGATTGATATTTCTGAAAAGAAAAAAAAAAGTCTTAAACTCTTTAGAGTACATGGCCTTTGTTTTATTTGAAAAAAAAAAACTCTTAGACAGTTTACTTTCATTCAAATTTGGATCACAGCCTAAATAAAGAAAAGCAAGCTTCTCAAGCTGGATGTGGCAGTTCAAAGCTATAATTCCAGAACTTGTGGGCTGGGGAGATAGCTCAGAGGCACACGCACATGCATGGCAAGTGCAAGGTCCTGAGTTCAATCCTGGTTCTGAAAAAAAAAATGCTCAGACCTTGAGCAGCTGACTCAGGAGGTTCACTGTGAGATAGAAGTCAATCTCAGCTGCATTAGTGAATTATAGGCCAGTCTTCAATACATAGTGAGACCCCTGTCTGAAAAAAAAAAAAACCTGAAAATGAAATCCTATGATACTTCCTTATAAGGGCTACCAATAATTTTATACATAACAAATGCACCTCAAAGATAATCTGGAAGGCCTTGGAGATAGTTTAGTGGTCTAAGTGCTTGCCTGCTAAGTGTAAGGATTCAAATTCAATTCCTGCTACATCATGGCATGCCAGCCCTGCTCTGAGCTAGCCACCAAACCCAGTCATGGTGGTGCATTCCCGTCATCCCAGTGCTAGGGAGGCTGACTCACCAGGATCACTATGAGTCTGAGCTGCACAGCAAGACCCAAGTAAATAAGTAAAAGATTTCTTTTTTAAAAAAAGATAATCTAAATTTAGACTAATGAAATGCCACCTGTTTCTCTAGCTACATGATAACATTATAGGTACGTTTAGCTTAACTATGAAGCTATCACCTTAAGGACTAATGTTTAATTGAGATTTTTGAGTAGGCTAGATATGAGAATATGGTATAGCATCTATAAATGATACCTTTTCCTTAACAAGAAATGAAGAAAATTCTTACCATGGTAAACTGAAATTGAAAGCAATGGATGATGGCTCCACCATATAGAGGATAGATATATAGATGATAGATAGATAGATAGATAGATAGATAGATACATAGATACGTAGATAGATACATAGATAGATAGATTTAGATAAGACAGATAAATAGACTTGGATAGAGATATACAGATGTATTATCATGGTTTTGTTCTCACTTAAACATGCACTCATGCCATGTGCATGCGCGCGCACACACACACACACACGCACACACACACACACTCCGTGTGTTCTCAAGAAAATACTGCACCCAATTCCCTTTATCAACTAAAGAATTAATCACTGTTCATCATTACACATATATGAAATGGAGTCATTTTCATATTCTTCCCCAGAACAAGTCAGTTGTGAAAGTAGGTAAATCACATGTCTGTTTGGAGCTGTACCATTCAACTGCTGTCCTAAAACACAGTCTCCTTTCCAGGCCAGTCTACAAACTTCTCATAGCAGCCTTCTCGAGCCACAGGTTGCTGGTCTCTAAGTCTAGCGTGCGGGGATTCTCATAAGGGTGCTGACCTGGTTTCTATTTTCAACTGGAATTTCCTCCTCCTGGGCCATTTGATCTGCACCCTCAGGGGAACTTTCCTAGTTCCCTAGTCCTTGCCTCATCTAACCCTCTGCTTTGGAAGCAAAGAGAATTCCAAGTTCCTCCTCCTGTGCAGTCCAGTGAGAAGATACACTGTTATGATCCATCAAATCTGCCAGAAGCTATAGTCTTGAGTGACAGCAAGACCCTCCAAGAAGACATCAAGGTAATATTTACTCAGGAAGCTGCTGAAATCTAACACAAGACCTGCAGGAAATGATAGCAGGATGCCATGTTGTAGAGCTAACACTGTTAAGAAGTCGCCATTCAGTGGGTCACAAAAATGTGAAAGGGTCAGCCAAGAGAAACATCACAAAGAGTAAGATCAGGCCACATCCCTTAGAAAAAAAATGTTGCACTGGGAAGCTGAAGAGCCCACACATGCCCAGGACCAGTGGCAAAACTCTTGGTAAGCTCTACAAGTTTGAAAAACAAGACAGTTGAGATTTTAGGATAAGCCTTTGGTGGATCCTCACATTTTTCCCTCTGATGGAGCTCTAGACAGAAAAATGTGAAAACTCCAAATGCATGAACAAGAGCCAGAATTTTCAACCAATGAGTAAATGATACTTTTAATTCTCTATTATGAACTTACAAAAACAGCAATGCTTAAGAAATTATAGGCAAAAAAGTATGTATATAATATTTATAAAGCAAGCCTGGAGAATTATGAATTTCAAATTAAATAGACAGTCTTCCAGTGATTTATAAATGAGACAAGGCAGATGGCTTTTGGACCCTATAACGTATGCAGATGGACCTTACTTTTTATTCAACAGAAGTCCTTATTTTGCACAGTAGTTTTTAACAAGAGAACTAACTATAGGATTTATAGTAATATGAGATAGAAAACTCATTCAGTAAAGGGCCAGATAGTGACTATCTCATGTTGTGCAGGCCACACAGTCTGCGCAATTGCTCAACTCTGCTGCGGTACAAGGAAAGCGGCCACAGCTGATATGTAAAGGAGTAGATGTGGCTGGTGTTCTGAAAAGAAATTCTTTAGGGACAGAAAGGGTTGTACGCCATATAATTTTCATATTGCACAGAATATTCTTCTTTTAACAGTTAGAAATATAGCTCAGTGGCGCAGTGCCTGCCTGCTAAGTGGGAGGTCCTGAGTTCAATTCCTGGGAACCCTGCCCCTCCAAATTCCTCTAACTTTTTCAACAAGCTAAAAACATAAAACTTATTCTTAGTTCACCCGATGCACTTAAAGGAGGCAGCAGTTTGCATTGGCCCTTTGACCCCAGTTGGTTGACACATGATATAACAATGTGGTTACTGTAATATCATAGATCTCCTAGTAGATAGATCACATACAGAGACAACTGGGAGAGTAATAGCAGGATTTGAACCTGTGCAAGTAAGTTGATTTAATTTAGGGAGGCAAGACAAAGTTCTTGAAATTGCAGCGAGGAATGTTGTGTGCATTTATATTATTTTTAATTTAGTTTATTCATTAGCATGCAAAAAAGTTGAAATTAGCCATCTATTTGTGAAATGTTGCCTCTGATTTGTTTGGCTTAAAGATTAATATATTTTTCTTATAATTGTAAGTTACAACCTCCATAATTGTTCTAGGTTTTAAAGTGAACTACATTTATATTTTTTTAAAGCAGCCCTAGAAATTGAAGCAGATAAAAACTCTCCAGGGTGACTTTGGTCAAAAGATAAAATTTCAGTTAGATGAGAGGAAGAAGTTTAAGAAAGCTATTGTAATTACATAATGACCATAGTTAATAACATTATTGTACATTTGAAAACGACTAAGAGAATGATTTTTTAAGCACTTGGATCACAAAAATTCAGAACATACATGAGGTGATAACTATGTTCTTTAGCCTCATAGTCCATTCTGAAATGCATACATGGGGCTAGGGAGATAGCTCAGTGGAATAAATGCTTATCTGGCAAGCACAAGGTCCTGAGTTTGATTCCTGGTACCACCAAAGTAAAAAATGCATATGTTTTCCAAAGTATCATTCAGTGCATCATAAATATACACACAATTGCATTTGTAAATTAAAATAAATGTGAAGCAATTTCTAGGAACATGATTCCTAGTATTTTGTTTTTGATAGTTTCAGGAACCAGAGCTTCAAGACACAGGAACCAGGAAAGATTGTGGTAATGCTACTTAAATGTTAGTATCACTCAGTCTGTTCCTATGTTCCCTTAACATCATATGCAATTACTGTGAATTAAGGGGACTTACATTAGTTGAAGAAAGCTCAAATCTTATAATTTTTGTTTAATTAAGTCATGATGAAGTATGCACTGACATCCATTAAGAAAGAATCCCCTGACTGCATGCAGAAAAAATAATAAAAGGAAAGATGAGGTTGATAGACCCATACTTCCTTAAAAACATCATCAGTGTTTGGGCCCGGCAGGATGGCTCAGTGGTCTCAAGCGCCTGCTTAGGAAAGCTTAGGCTGCTGTAGGGACCGTGGTTCAATCCCCAGTGCCACATGCTGTGCCAGTCCTGCCCTCAGGGCAGGCTGAGCCGGCCATAAAAAAATAAATAAATAAACAAACAAGTGAAAGAGTTCTGAAACAAGAAAAAAATTAAAATAAAATAAAAAAACATCATCAGTGTTTGAGGAACATTTGATTAAATGGTGTGAGAACATGAGTGAATGATCTTATTTATTGACTCCTGTTCACACTTACACCCTCTCTGTAGTGCCATCATGGAAGAAGTGTATTTCCTTACTCACTAGCAGTAGGTCTGAGCATGTGATTTGCTTTGAGCAATGGCAGGTAGAGCAAAACCGCGGTGTGCCACATTCCTGCCTAAGGGCCTTTGGCAGGCTCCACTTGCCATCTTTCACCTTGGCTACCCCTGCACTTCCCAGGTAAGTGCTGCCTCATCCATCTGGGCTCTGGAGTAAAGAGAAAGGGCACACAATTGACAGAAGAGCCACAATCTCTGAGATTCCCTGCTGGATGTCCTGTCAAACACCTGAACTTTGCTTAAGTAAGTCAAGCAGGCTGACCTATAAATTCATGAGGATACATAGTCGTCGTTTTAGTCCTGTGAATATCAGAGCACATGGCACATAACACTACCATGGCAATAGCTAATTGATCCAGACACAATCTTACAATTCAGACAACATAAGATATGAATCATGTGACATTTTGGGTTTACAAATGTGTTGGTCAGTTTTACCATCTAGCACAACTTAATAGAAGAGCTTTAATTTTTAGCTCTTGGCTTCAGAGGTTTCAGTCCTTGGTTGGACAGACTGCAAAGTAGCAAAGCCATGATGGTAGGGCATGGTAGAAGACACCTGCTAAACTCATGCCAGCCAGGAATTAGCGAATAAAAGAAGAAGTCAGAGAAGGAGCCAGTGATCAGATATAGACCTCAAAGACACACCCCTAGCACCCAAACAGATGCATTCAGAAATGTGATTTACTGACGACCTGGCCATCTCCCCATCCAATAAGGTGATAATCACAACTGGCTGTCACAATGTGCAAATAAATGTTCACATGTACCATGAGTTCATTTCTTTTGAAGACATCCAAAATTTAAAAGTTATGCTCCTCACGCAGAGATTTCATGGAACACCTCACAGTTCTTCAAATCCCTGTTCCCTTTTTGCTCACTACAAATCCCATGGTCCTTCAAAATATTTACAGGGGTGAGGCTTGGTGCCCATATGGTGGCATTAGCTGCCTATCTGGTTAAAAGCAATAGGCTAGGCTAAATGTTTCTAGATTCTAAATAAAAAAAATCTTACCTCTTTCGTAAACAACAAGGTGTAAAGATACAGAAAACCTGAAATAACTAAAATAACCAATAAGAGCGCACCTACGTTTCCAGAATCAGTCATCATCAGCACTTTTGACACCTTTTTTTAAATGGTGGGAACCAAATAAATGCAGGAAGTCTTTATAACTGTGTCCCAATGATAAGGTTTCACTCTGCAGTCATCCTGAATAAAAACAGCTATTAAGGTTTTTTTGAACAGGTTCATCTTGATAAGGGTCAAACTTTTCCCCAAGAGAGGTCCATGAACTGCCACTCCCTATTAAATGAATGAGTAAGAATGCATGTGTGCCATGAATGCCAAGGTTTACATAACCGTTGGGCTGCCCAGGGCCACTGCAAATCCATGTGGGACTTATGTTTATCCTTGTTCATAAATACTTTTAAAAAACCATGATGATGGCAGAAGGCCAGCTCCCATGTACCTTTCCAGGCTGCTGCAAGTTCAACTATGTGGTGTCATTCCTGAAATGGATGTTCCAATAGGACAGCCATGCAGAGAGGGAGTAGAAACCCGTCAGGCAAGGCTCAGCTATGCCATGCTTCAATCAAAAGCACTTAACTAGTGAAAACACAGGAACTGGAATTATAAAATCTCCACGTCACTCAATTGGAAATTCCAAAAGGATGTTTCTGCATCTATGATGATATATTTTATTTCTGACAACCAGAACATCAAAATAATTTCTGATCTCCTTTGTCAATTCACCTGGCTTTCTTCTCTTGTTTCTGGACATTTTTGGCATAAGCGATCAAGGGACACAGGAATGTTCCCACCACGTGGGTGGGAAGGACAGGGACAGTAATTTTAAAGGTGTCATCTTACAAGGAACACGTCGGTGACTTCCCATATTAGGGATTGGAATAGGCGTTGGAGTGGACACAGTGTTACTACAAAGTGGAAAACTGTAAAAAGCCTTACCTCAAAGACCTCAGCTCAAGTGAGTAACACTTTTCTAGTGAGCAACTGTGCAGTAGTTCAAAAACAGACAAGGGTTTGAGTCCTAGCTTCCTATTCACTATCGGTGCATTCCTGAAACAAATAAGCTGGCGCTTCAGTTTCTTCATCTTTCACATGGAGATGATAAATAGGACCTATTGCACAGGGTTCTTTTAGCAATTGAGATAATACATGTAGAATGTTCAGGACTCATCTGAAAAACTCAATAAATATAGGTTATTGATATTATTTTAAGCCACATTAAATGTTTGTAAGAACCCTATATCACTGATTAATTTCCCTGAATTTAAGCACATGCTAAGCACATGCCCTAAGTGGTTAAGGATATAGAGTCATGTGTTTCTACCCTTTGCCCCTTTAGATTTTCCAATTCTGGCATGCATATGGTCTTTAAAAGTGCAATTATAAGGAAACTAGTGGGTGTACAGGAGCCTCAAGGAGGAACTAAATTAAGAATGAGAGGCTTTTTCTGTAGTGAAGGTTAAATGGGAGTTTTCTCTTTACCAAATCAATTGGCTTACAGGGCGGTTCAACCGCAGTTCTCAGTAGCAGCTGTTCCTTAGCCAGCCGAGATAAATAACTGTCACTTTTCACTCAAGCACAGCTATAGCTGTTTATGATGACAAAACTTTAAGGGGTAAAACCCTTAATTTATCAACCAGAGAAAGTTGATCAAAATCTTCCCTTTACATTATTTAGAAAACAAACTATACCAGAATATCCTCATCATCTTAGAAGGAAAATTATCTATTATAATTTGCATTCATATTCATCAATTTAGACCAGTACATTTCTGAATTAAGAATGGAGCTTTCGGGGCCTGGCAGGACGGCTCAGTGGTCTAAAACGCCTGCTTGGGAAAGCTTGGGCGGCTTCAGGGGCCACGGTTCAATCCCCAGCACCACATGCTGTGCCAGCCCTGCCCTTGGAACAGGCTGAGCCAGCCATAAAAATGAGTGAATAAACAAATAAAGGTTCTGAAACAAGAAATAAATAAATAAATAAATAAAGAATGGAACTTTCCAATACTGAATTAAGTTCTCTCTCTCTCTCTCTCTCTCTCTCTCTCTCTCTATATATATATATATATATATATATATATATATATATATATGTAAAATATAACACTATCTACAAAGTGAAGAATAAGTCCTTTAATCTGTTTGCAATAACAATATTCTTTACAGGCTTGTACAATATATATGGGTGGGATTGTAATAATGCATGACTACTTTAAATATGATAAATAAAATAAGGGATGAGACATTTTAAGGAATTTGGGAGTCCCCAACATGCTTAGGAATTTAGGATCTTTCATAAGATAAGCAAATCACAAATAGGACTTTCTTGGGATGATATTTGCTCTTTGCCAACATCCCTTCCCAAATACAATACAATACAATACAATACAATACAATACAATACAATACAATACAATACAAAATACAGCATTTTGCCTTCCATTTCCTGGCTGCCACCTTTGCCACAGTGATCTCACCCACCTGGTGTGGCTTAGTGCCAGGACTAGGCTGAAGAAGGGGTCAAGAGGTCAAAAGATAAATTCTGTCATTCCACAGTGCTTCTCCAGTCTTCTCTTCACACATTGCCGCTGTGTTTTCCAGCCAATACTGAAAGTCAAGGCCTCTGGTCCTTTGTCTAATGTTAATGTCCCCGCTTTGTTAATCCCTGGATGCTGTACCATCCATTGTGGTTCCCTTACAGCTGTTTACATACCCTAATCGCTGGGTTCTACTTTTTTGAGCATCTAGTCTGTTCCTTGTTTTGATGTAGAGTGACACTAAGCTGTACTCTGTGAATAAGTAGCTAAAGAGGAGGGTGCATTATCTTGAGATAAAAGTTAAGAATGACATTTTGGTCAGGCCATCAAAATGACATCACAGCACGATGGTTCTATGAGAAGTCATATACGTATTTAGAGAAATGATATGTGTAACATTTTCAAATTCTTCTGGAAAATTAAACACTCCATTTTTTGCCAGGCTATGATTACTCTGAGGGTCTGATTAACGTGGCTATCACATTCAGGACCTAAAGCAATATCCATGGACTCGAACTGTGTAGATCAGCACCTAGCTAGCAGAGTCGGCTCAGGAAATACAGAGTTGAGGTGCTTCTCAAACTGGCAAGGTGCTGTTAGCTTCTTTATTGTACTTGGACTGATTAGGACACATTCTTTACCAGATATTTTGGTCAGCTGCAGAAAGGGGTCATTCAAAAACTATTTTAAAAGTTTATTCATCTAAACTTTTGTTGCTGTTCCCACGACAACTTTCCCCCAAAGTCATAACTCCAAATTCTTTTGAAAAATCTCACTTCGGAAATCGAATTTGTTTAATTTCACAAACACTCAAATTCTACTATATATATTTTTTTTTACGTGAGAAGAGTTGCAAGACTGTGTGAGCCAAGAAAGGAAAAAAATCCTAATAGATTTTCATTTCCAAAGGTCACGAAATCTTTCAAGTAAATCAGGAATCAAAGAGCCCCTGATAAGAACAATCATGTTTGAGTAAACAAAGTGGCCTCCTACTTGAGGGTTAACTTCGTGGTGTGGAGAACTATCCTATATGCACACCCATGTGCGCAGCATCAGAGATGGCCGTAGCATTTAACATTTCATGACAATCCCTGTTGGATTTGATTTAAAAGTAGTTTTATTTTATCTTAAAGAAAAAAGTAAAACAAAACTTCAAAACAAAATAATGGAAGAATAACAATAGTTAGCATATTGTGCATTGTTATCTTTAAAGTAGTAACTCAAAAAAAAGTAGTCTGAATAAAAATAGTGGTGTAGAAAATTTTCCAAATGATGTTAGCACAAATTTTCTTTTCAGTTAACTAAGACAAAATAGTAGCATAGCGATCCTGTCCTATTTTCTTTTCCTTTCCTTCTTTTCCCTTTTCTCTCATTCTACTTCCTTTTTCTTTATGAGCAATTTCTTCCTGTTTCACAATATCCATTGTACATTTTGAAACTTATTTACTCTGTCAATTTTTTAAGTGTAAAGACTGTAATAAATCAGGATAAAGAACAAGATAAATTAAGAAAAAAAATCTTTGAAAGTAAAGTCAGAAAGGCAAAGTCAAAAGATAATAATTATATTTGACAACGTTGGCTGCTATCCAGAACTGGGCAAATATGTAAGAACTTTACATCTCTTCATATATCACTTCATACCTTGTAACCTAAGATAGGCAGTGCTCACTAGCATTCAGCAATGTGGCAAAAAGTTCAGATAATGGCTCTATAATCCTCTCCAAGGCAGAGTAGACAGACCGCTAACCACCTGTTGCTCTACTTTTCTTTGGAGACACTGAATCTTGATGAATAGAAAGAGAAGAGGTGGGAGACATCATCACCTCTTTTATTCCTGTTGTGTTTCTTTCAGTGCCTTTTGCATCATCCCAAGATGAAAGCAACTCACATCACATCTTCAATCAGATAGGATCGGGTAGACAGAAGCAGGCACACACACTCCTCGTTTGTGCATCTGATGTTCACCCATGAAGGCTTTCTGAAAACTCCCCACTTCCTCATTTGGAGATCATAACCACTAACTTTTCACCCAGGCCTAATATATTTAACAAACTGTTATTACGGATAGTTTTCAGTAGAGTTAACGAACTAGACAAGGCTGCTAGATGTGAATAAATCAAGAAGTCAGCTAACCCATGACAGGAGAGAGAAGAGAGCAAGTATTTTTAACACACGTTACGAAAAATAACAGCATTGGGGAATGGAGAATCAAAGTTCCAAGTAACTGAGGTTTCTGCAAGAGCCATAACAACTTTCCCAGGAGAATCTTTCAAAAGTGTAAAGTGTGCTCTTTACAACTATTACTCACATCTAGCAAACAAACCTCACATTTTGTCAGTTCCATCTCTTAAAAAGCAGGGAAATATTCAATCCAGTTATCCCCTTATTAGTAATTTTCCCAGAAGAACTGAAAACATATAGTGATACCTATGCACCTATGTTCATAGCAGCACAATTTGTGATAAACAAATCTTGGAAACAACCAAAATTCCCATCGACTGAAGAATGGTTGAAAAGGATGTGATATTTTCACACAATGGAATATTACTCAGCTATTAAGAATGATGAACTAGAAGACTTCATATATAAGTGGATGCATCTAGAACCTATACTCATTAGTGAAATAAAGCAGACCTACATATGTAAATATCATATAGTCTCCCTAGTTTAAGAAGACAAAAGAAGAAATTAAATAAAAGGATTATAAAATTAAGAGAAGTTGGCAGAAAATTAAGAGAGGCTTAGGCATTTCATGCACCCTTTGACTGTATTCCAGAGTGAGGATAACTTGCATTCCCCTGGTAACTACTGATGGTAGCCACTTTCCCACATGACTCTTTACCATTTGTATGTTTTTTGTGAAATGGTCTGCTGAAATATTTTGCTCATTTTTAAGCTGTGTTTTTGTCTTATTGAATTATACAGTGTTATATTTTCATGCAACAATAAAAAACTGTATATGCTGTTTAAAAAAGCAAGGAAATGAATATAAGGTATTGAAAACTATGCCACACAAAATGGCACTCGAAATCATTAAAGAACTTGATGTCTATGTTGGTAAAACTCAGTCACAATTTCTCAATCAAGGCACTGTGGAAATTTGAGCTTGGGATATTCCTTGTTGGCCTGTGCTCTGCATTAGAGAATGTTTCACACCACCCTGGTTGTCTGGCAACCCTCATCCAGGTGTGCCCACCCAAAATGCCTCGGGACATTGCCCCTTGTTTGAGAACTACAGGCTGAGTGAGATTACTTTGAATTTATTAATCATATTGCCAGAACACACCATTAAGAGGAAGCTTCTCTATACCTATGATATCCTTTGAGGCTTCCACTGAAATGAACACTAGCTTATAAAACAAAGGACCACTGAAAACCTGAACTAGATTGTCTCAGAGTCACCTGAGGTAAAATATCATATTGCATTCTTTGGCGATGTGTTTTGCTGCTGAATGCTAGCTTTTGTAGGATCTGAGTTCTTGCTTGCTGAGGAGTAAGTGGTTCACCATGTAAATCAACCGGTGGTTGGTTTCAGATATCAGAGTCATCTCCAAACCTTTTGCAAATTATTGACTCCAAATCTGGTCCTCAGAGATCCTCACTTAGTAACAATTAAGTAAAACCCTGAAGACAATATTCTATACAGTCTTCTTGCTCCTGACCCCAATTATCAACTGACAGAATTACATTTGTAAACCCCTGGTATAATCTAGGTTAAAAAGTGTCAGGCAGAAAGATTCAGATAATTATAAATAATTACTTGGGGCCTCTTTTGCACCAGGGCTTGATCTCACCAGTGAGAGTATGGTGAGAAAAAGATTCTTCAGAACTTTCCCTAAAGGAACTTACACACCATTTAGGGGAGACAAACAAGGAATGCATCACGTGATACCAAGCACTCATGCAAACAATGCAGGCAAAGGTTCACATGTTCTGATCCATGGTAACTAAGTGAGGTCAGAAGCACTTCAGAAAGAACACTCAGCAAAGGTGCCATTTTTTCTACCACTTGAAGGATGCAAAAAAGCACGCTACACAGAACATTCCAGGCTGAAGGCACAACAAGTACAAAGGCCTGGGGCAGCATTGAAATGGTTGATTTGGCAAACAGAAATGACACTAACATAGCCAGGCAGTGGTACTCTGAGGAAGGATGATAGGAAGCAAAGATTATGCAGGAGAATTTGGAGGGGCAAAGTCATGCATAAAGACGTTATTCCAAGGGTAATGCAAACAAACCAAAGAGATTTAAGCCCTGAGATTGGCACTAATTTTTCTTTTCAAAACATTGCATGAGACATAGGAATTGTCAAACATTTATGGGGATGGGAGGCTTTGGTAGTGATGTGTGAGAAGGGAAAATGAGACAGGAACACAGAGAAGACTTGGTACCATCATAACCAAGTGAAAGCCAAGAGTATTCAGGTTAGAGTTATCACAAATGTGGGAAACATGAAAAGTAGATAATAAAAGTTCATTACCAGAAAAGACTAGATAAAGTGTGGAGTTTATTTTCAGATGACTGAGTGATATTAATATCTTGCAGCACTCAATACAAATCAAGCTATTTATCAAACATCAAAGATAATTAAATGAGTAGTTTGACAAATGAAAAATATATTCCCTGGGACAGTGGAGCTTCCAGATCAAAGAGGCATCCTCCACATCATGCTCTTAGTATACCTGAAAAATAACCACACTGGGAGGGCAGGAGATTAGAAAAGACTGCTACAAGTAGTAAAACTGATAAAGGGTTTCATTAATCTTCCATTTAAGTTGCAAAGGCTTTGCTTTTGTGAGGAGACAAATGATAAGCAAATAGAGTGATATAAACAATGTCTTTGTAAAAGTGAATGCCAGATGATAAGCACATATTCTGCTGAATTTCTAGATGCTTCCCCTGGCAGCACTTGTGCCAGATAACTCATTCTGGCTATGTACAGTCTGCAGTGGTGAGAAGTCTTCTCCATGCTCAGACATAGCAAAGAATATCCCATAGTCAACATATCTGCATTATTAAATGAACTTAACAATTTCCAAGTTTTTGAGAATTGCGAGCTCACAGAGAGTCATTGTGGAAAATTTTATATGAAGACCATACCCTTTTCGGAGGAAGAGAGGGCTTCTGTGAAGGTAAGCAGGTTAACTTTCCAGTAGGCTCCTTAAATAGTTTAAGTGGAAGAGGGTGCAGTCAACATCCTATTTACAAGGTTGTGGTCAGAAACACAGATGGTAGCGTGATTGTACCAAACAGGAAGTACGGTCATGCAGGAGTTTATAAGTCAGGCAGCACAAAGGAGAAGAATGAGTAACTTGAGGCTCAAAACTTAGTGCCACCATCAGAATTCATGCAGTCACTCAACAAATAACCATTGAGAATGTACTGGTTTGTGGGCACCTTAACAGCAAGGACAAGATATCACCATTGCTAGCCTACTGAGTTTTTTACCTGCCAGTGGGAAAAAAAAGATCATCTTAATCCAAATACTTTTAATGGCGACTACACTGGACATTCGATTAACCTTTCCATGCCATTATTGAATATTAACATAGATTGGGGTCCCAGGAAAAAAGAATAAAACTGTTAAGCTCCCCAGTAAGTACTGATAAAGCTTTTAATCCATATATATTTTTTATGCCTGAGAGAAAGACATAATGATATAGCATTGAACTTACTGGATATTTCAAGATTTGCTTTTGTCTACACTGGTCAAAATAAAGAACTATTTGGCCATGTGATTTTTACCATATGATGGCCACATTAAGTCCCTGAAAGCCTGGCATTTCATTGTTAGTTGGTCACTGTGACATGGATGGAGAGAGGATAATTAGATTCAAGTATCTCAACCATCTAAATGACTCAGAAAAGCGCGGTGGGATCGAGACATCTGGGTAAAACCCTGGATTCTCTCAACAAGCAGACCTGTGTCACCTTGAACTCTATTGCTCTGATTTTGGATTTCTTCACCCAGAAAATAGAAAATGTGCCTAACCTTCCAGGTCGATTGGAGAGTGAATTGACTCAGACTGTGTGCTATATTTTGTATAAAACAGTAACAGGGAGGGCAATTTTATGATGACCTATGCTTTCTCTAGAAGTGCTACCAGAAAAATCACCGATGCATTAAAGTCATCTGCAACCTTCATATTTTGATACCTTATACCCCATCCAAGCTGAATCCGGATAGTTCAATGTTCTAAGCATCTCTCAAGTATGTCAATCCATACCACCCAACCCCAGTCACCATCTAGTATAGATCAACTTCATCTTTTTTCTCTCTTGGGTCCAAAAATAAGGATATACTCTGGCTCCTCCCTACCATGGCCTCATGTTAGGGTCCAAATGGACTTTCCAAAATGAAAATTTAAGTTACCTAAATTCTGACTTAGTTACTTTTTTGTTGTTGGGACAAAACACCCAATACCCCCAGCTAGAATAGAAAAGGTTCATTTACTTCACCATTTGTAGAGGTTTCAATCCATAATCAGTTGGCTCCAAGGCAGGGTGGCTTGGCAGAGAACATCATGGAGCCCACAAGGCAGCAAAAGCAACAAGAGAGGAGACAGGATTCATTGTGTCCTTTGTATTGTATGCAGATTACCCTGCCTAGGACAGGTGTGGCATCCACACCCAGAATCCTAATCAGCACTATGCCAAGTCAATCAGTGGACTGATTTACTAATCACAAACCTTTAATCCCAGCATTGCACACTCTAGATTCAGCCACCTCTGATAAAATTCTGCTTGCACGATGTTTTCAGAGGACATCAAGACACAAACCATAACAAAGACAGTAGAGAAATCACCCAGCTAGAATTACGGAGTAGCCATAAGTGAAAGCGAGAAATCCACAGCAGGGAGGGTTTGAAAGAAAACATTAGCTGCGAATACACAATTTTTTGTTGCAATGATAAAGTAGAAGACAGTTGTACTATGCTTTGAGAAAGTATAACATTTTTTAAATAGGGGATGCTCTTATTTACTTAAATGTGCTCATTTCTGTCTGTGATGCTAAATATCCATTTTAAAAGATATCTGACATGCCCATAACCTTCTTAACATTCACACTATTTAACTATCTCTTTGAGAAACTGATCAAATATCTGGTTTTCAGAAGAGACTCAACATATGTTTGTTGAATGAATAAAATGTAAGTTGTTGATTTCTTCTATGCAGTCTCATTTTGGGAGGAAAATGCATTGGAGTTAAAATGTAACAAAGCTTTGGCTCCTGAGTAACGTTTCACAGAAAGTTAAAAGTTCTAAGAACACATGAAAGGTAATTGTTTTCCCAGAAGACAGACCAGTATGCCCCAAGCCCTAAGATAATCTACCATGGGGTAATAGCATGTTGAACAACGTAAGTGGAATGTTTTCACTGAAAGACAAATCAATCTTTACAATTATCAAAAACCAAATGTGTAAAGTAGAAAAGCAGTGAATCATTTGCTTTTAAACCATCAAGGGCTAGGCTAATATAAAAAACAGCAAGTCATACTTAATAATGAACATTCTTTCCACCAGGGACCGACATGAGGCTGTGGACATAGCTGCCTTATCGTTCTGAAAGATGCATAGGAAATGCAAGTAGCCCAGTGACTTCTTTCAAACTGAAAGCTCAAGAAAGTCCCCCTGAAATCTTCCTTTTTAGTTCTGAAATCAAAATACATGCATATGAGGATTTACATGCTTTTAGGAGACTGAGGCAGCTAAGTGAAGGCAATAGTTCTAATGTTTGCAGTATATTGGATGCTCAGTATTCATACAATTGAGTCAACAGCCATCCGTACAACGAATAGATGCACAGATTTTATTTTTAAATTATGGAAGTCATTCTCACCCCTGCTACCCCACTCGCACTCTTATGAATGGTGTAAAGAAACCTGCGATCACAAGCAAAAGGCCACCAGCATACTGTTTGAAATTTGAAAAAGAGGCTCAGTGGGGACAAACAGCATACCTGAGCTTTTCACTGCAAAACAGCCTTTGCAGAGAACTAATCACCCTTTATATCACTTGAAAGGGTAAAACTCTGAAATCCCTGTGTGTCTGAAGTAGGTAAACATCAGCAACTTGATACAAATTTCAAGGCAAGTAACTATGGCCAAACCCAAAAAGAGCTGTCACAGGTTCTGGAATATTAACCTAGGAAGGGCTCCTGATGCTTTCCTCATTCATGCCCTTCAAGACCTCTGACCGACCTACCACCCTTGTCCACATTGTCTTCTTTCTGGAACAAAAAAAACCTTTTTGATATGGGGGGGTGGATTTTAGAGGTTATAAATTCCAGACAGATAACTGTATTTGCCTTATTACAGATATTGATGATTCTTGTCAAATTTTTGCCTTGTCTGTTTCTCTCTGTTTTCTACAACTGGCAGTCAGAATGTTCAATCTCAACAGTGGAAATCATATTAAGGAAAACTGAGTAAATTAGCAGATGTCAGAACAACTGCAATGTCTCATCTCAGAATGCCACATCTTACAAGTGGAAAATAAATGCCCAAAGACTAAAGTAATCTAAACCTACCCCATGTCCCCTTCCCGGAGGGGGCATTAAGAGCCTTCAAAAGTAGTACTCATGTCTCACAACTCTTTCTTTGCTTCCTTCTTGTGTTTTTCCCCTTTCTCTCAAAAGTAAACTCAGTTTAGAATCTGGATTTGGTTAGTGATTAACCCTGAAATCTCAACTCCTTCAAAGGAGGCAGACCCCAAGAGCTTTTTTGTTTGTTATGCTCCTTAAGGTACGGACAGCATCTAGCTCAGTTCCGGACATTGTAGGTCCCCAATAAATATTTGTGAGATGGGAGAAGTCACCATGAAAAGAGAGGAAAAGGATCCAATAGACGACCCCTGACATTCCCTTTGGTCAACCTTCTCTCTTCCCTGTAAACTCCTACAGAAACATCCAGAGAGCAAGCTAGGCACCAGAGAAGCCCTTTGGCATTGCTACAGGGAGTCTAGTGCCACAAACTCTAGTCATAGGTGGCCATGTCCCTTGTCCAGCTCTGTTTATCTCCTTCAACGCATCTGATTGAAGCTGGCCCAGTTCCAGCTCAGGGAGCCACATTTCTTAACCTTGGCCAGCAAGGCTGCGACGGGTGCCAGTCCTGGGTCCTGGGTCCCTTCCCTGGTCTTTGGAAACAGTAATTGCAACCCTGGAGCAAAGGATCACCTGCTCCTGGGGTAGGGTCTCCCTCACTGAGGGACTGCCAGTAGTGCAGCTGAGTTCGCGAGCAGGTGGCACTCTAGGTGTGGCACCCAGTACACTCACCCCCCTGCCCCCAACCTCTGGAAAGCCAAAGGTCTCATCACCTAGGCGCTGTCCCTTTCTAGTGGCGCCCCCTGTCGCCTATGCACGCGCCGGGGCCACTCACCGCGTAGTGAAGCTGAGGCTTCTCCCGGTGCGCTGGATCCCCCATGTCCCCGCCGGGAAGAACCAGGGACTGTTGGGCGCAGCCTTGGGGTCGTGGCGTCTCTGCAAGGTCCCCTTACTTCACTGCCATTTCGGGGCAGCTCCTCAACTCCAGCTCGGCTCTGTGAGCGCCGAGCGCTCTTCAATGCTCCCCTGGCACAGCGTCCCGAAGCGGAGCCGGTGGGGACCGGGAGGAGGCGGGGGCGGGGAAGGGGGAGGGGGCGGAGGAGGAGGGAGCGGCCGAGTCTGATGCGATGGGCGGGCGTTTAATTCCTTCCGCTCCTGGCGGGTCCCTGTGGTGGCAGCGGCCGCCGCCAGCTGTTGGGGGCTGCAACAAAAAAGCTTGCCCACGACAGGTGTCAGGCAGGCTGACGCTTCCGCCTCCTGGCACCCCTTTTTCCCCAGCTTCCACGGACTGCGGTTGGGCGGCTGAGACTTCAGCGAGGAGGCGAGATTGTGTTTCCAAGAGACTTTCACGAACTTTGCAGGAGAAGCGGTCCTGGCGCTGGAAGATCAGGAACCTTCTCCCAAGAAGGGCTGAGTTTAGGGTTTGGGGAAGTCCTCCTCTGAGAGAGGCTCAAACTCGGGCACACTAGGAGAGGGCGGGACTGAGATGAACTAAGCGATGTTAGATGGAGCCACTTAGGACTAACCGAGTTTCAGTACCCATCCAGTCTGGTAACTGCTGGAAGGGAAGTCCTGGAGAATTTCCTGGAACGTGGGGACTTGTTTGGGAGCCAGGCTGGACCTGAGTCTATCCTGCGAGGGAGCGGGCAGAGGATCGTGCTGGCAGTCCTGCTTTCTGTCTTAGTTTTTTGGTACAAATTTTAAAACGGTATTGCAACGATTTGGAAATCCAAGAGTAACTGCAAATACCGCCCAAGTAAATCAAATCATTTTAAACACACAGTAAGGCCTAAAACTGGCCTCTCCTCTGAAATCCCCTCACGGAAATCTGTCCTTTCACACACCTTGTAAAACAGGGCCAAGTTCCCCCTGAATCCTGGTATTGGAGGATTTATGTGCAGCCTCTGAAGAGCTGCATGAAAAACCAAGCATGGGTCTGGGACCAGAGTGAGATTCCAGATCTATACAATCAAACAGTCTGAGCCTAAGAGAGATGGCTGTGGAGAAGATGAGCTTCGGGGTGGTTTATAATGGCTCTTCAGGCTCTGCTGTACGGGGCTCTCTGGATGACTCTGTATATCTGATTTGTGTTGAGAGGGAAAAATAGACTGCTGTCCCTGAGTTTGATCCTTTAAAACGTCATTGAATTGGACTGTTCAATTCGCATACAACTATTTTACAATCGGCTGCATAGTGGTAATTAGCAGGACAAATGTAAAGCTATGAGTGCAGGCACCCATTTGCAGGGAAAACTGTATGTTCCACCTTCTAAAGTTGATTATATGCTTGCATTCTATTCAAGCAGTTCCAAACCTTGATAGGCAGAGAAATGCACCATAGTGACAGAAGTCTCACAGTGGTTATCAAGTCAGGGTAGTGGAGTGCACTGGGCAGGAAGGGCAGGGAACTTTCTAGGGTGCTGGAGGTGCCCTGTACCTCAGTCTGGGAGGCAACTGCAGGAGCACACACTCATAAACATTCTCTGAGCAATATAGTTCATATTGGTGAAATTTTCAACCTTCACTATGTGTATTTTACACTACAGAAAAAAAAAATAAATTCACAGCAACCTCTCTGCTTAAAACAGGAACTTCCAGCCAGGGGGTTGCCTGTCCTAAAAGAAAACTAATAACACGGTTTACCCAAGTCTTTTGTTCTCTCCTAGTGCTGCTCTGCCCTGTCTCTTTTCTCTGCCATGGAAGAGAGCAGTCAACCTGCTTCCCTTGGAAGGCCTTCTCTGCTCTGCAACATGTCCAGGTTGAGCTAGGGAAGCAACACAGTGATGTCCTCTATTTCCTTCTGCCCTCTTCTACTGACAGCAACAAAACAAAGCTCTCAACGACCCTTAGAAGAAGACAGAGAACCACATGAGCTTTGTCATTTGGCAATCTGCCCAAGAACTGCAGCTAGGGGAACCTGAAGAGAACGCATGAGATGCAAGGACCTTGACAAGAGCAATTTAGGAACCTATTTTTCACCCTGACCTATTTGAAATGAAAAACTCTTAATAATAATTTTTCTCCAACACGCCCTAAATTATTTGCATCTGCTGAAAAAGAAAAATTCCTTTGATTATAAGGATGTTTTCATTACTGATACATATAGACAATACAATGGAAATTCCTGGGTTTTCAAAACCTTTAAAGAAGTCTTTTATTTCAAAGAGAACAAAAAGTAAAACGACATAAAATTTTACAAGAGGCTTTTCTGATCCTTACCCCAAAGCCAGTCATGTATTAAAACTGAGTCATCATAGATTGTGCTTGTGTCCCACCCTTAAAAATGTGTTCAGTCGCTAAGCGATTTTATTCTAAGGCAAAAATAACCCACCACACACTGAGATTTTAGGAGTGTCTTCAGTCTTCTAGTATATTTCCTGCTAAAGTACCATTGATAAGTTGTCATAAAATTTTAAGGATAATGGGAAAGCTTTTTCTGAGTTTGAAGAGTTTTGCGAGACAAGATAAAGCTTGTAAGAAAATAAATGTCAGTCCATAGAACAGAACTCCTAGATTCACCTCATAATGACTCATCCAGCCCTTCAATTCACAGTGCATTTGCCGAAGTCTTAAAAATCAGGAAGGAAATAGAAAGATCTGGACAGAAGAAAAGAAGAGATCTGCTCAATCTTGAATCATTTAAATTGCACACATTATTTCTATTGAAGTATATTATAGAGCATATTTTAAAAACCATTTTAGTTGAAATTTTTTATTGCCATTTTCTGCTTCCAAATCACCTTCTTGTGTTATTTCTTTATCATCTCAGGCACTTATTCTGTAAATAATTTTAAGTGAACACTATGTGCAGGCATTGTTCTGATTGAGCTATATATTAACATGGCATAAAGGTTCCAAATTCAGGTTTGATCATGAGCGTATAACAGAGAAACAAGAGAGAGAAGAACCACATAAAATTTCACCACAGACAGAGCTGAAATCTATGAAATTTATTGGTTCAAGGGCTGCTTAGTTAATTGGTTAATGTTCTCTTTCTCTCTCTCTCTCTCTCTCTCTCTCTCTCTCTCTCTCTCTCTCTCTCTCTCTCTTTCTCTCTCTCTCTGTCTCTATTTTTTGGTCTTTTTGAGACAGGGTCTCACTATGCACTTTAGGCTAGCCTCGAGCTCACTTTTGTAGTCCATGCTAATCTCAAACTCACATTCATCCTCCTGCCTCAGCCTCCGAAGTGCTGGGATTATAGGCATGGGCCACCACGTCCGGCTTAATGTTCTCTTTTGGATTAATTTTTTTTCTCTTTAAAAATTTATCTCTTCATTATAATTCTCTCTAGAGGAGATTGGGAAATAATCTGTGGGGGTGATTCTACCAAAAATCATCTCTAAAATAATACATGGCACATTAACAGAATTTTGACATCTTCCTGTCCACAAATGTTACAATATTGTCAGAACTGAATGCTGCCTTTTCTCCCAGAGCCCTTAAATTAAAATCCTTGTTTGCATTCACTAGGCCTGCCTCTAGGTCGAGTTAGAATTTTCCACAATTGATGCCAACCCAAAGGTGATTACTTTTTTCAGGAAAATGTTAATTAAATTTGGAAGGAGAAATTCAACTACAGAGTTTGGGAGTAGTCTGATCAGAGACAAAGCCCTTCTTGGAGGTCCAGCTATATCTCTATTAACAGAGTAGCTATAACAATCTCCTAGATGGGGAACTGGCTCCCCCAGTCCAGGGCCCACACTTTTCCATCCTGTTATCCTGCTAGTCCCGGGGCTTAGAGAAATCTCAAAATTTTGTCAGTAGAAATTTTGATGATATATAATGTATAATTTAATGAATTATTACAAAACCTTTCACCCAACTCACCTTCATGCAGATCAAGAAATAAAGTATTGTTGGCATCCAAAATAGCCATATTAAAATCCCTCCTCCCTACCACTGGTAGATGTTGTCCTTTACTCAACACTAGTTACTATTGGTGCATATGAACAGCAGAGGTCAGTGGGTTTCATTGTGACATTTCTAAATATTTATACATCACGCATTGACTGCATCTACTTTCCGTGCTGAACTCTCTTATCCGCCTCTCTCCCACCCTCCCACAGTTTCCTTCCCCTTCCCTAATAATCCCTCTTCTACTTCCCGCTTATATATATTTTTTTGTTTTCACATGTGAGCACCAATGTGCAGTACTTGCATTTTTGTCTGGGTTATTTTGCTTGCCATGGTTTCCCCCAGCTCCATCCATTTTCCTGAAAATCACATGATTTCATTGTCCCTTGTGCCTCAGACACTCTGTACCAATTGTGATGATGCAGACTGTCTACAGACATTGCCAAATGAATCCTGGTGCAGGGACAGGAAAATTCAGCCCTGTTTGAGGAGTTGCTCAACACTGTGCTCTAAATTTCCTCCGTGTGGTATGTATCTGCTGCCCTTTTCATTGCTACCTGGCATTCCAGTGTATGCGGTTATTACAATTTATCTTATGTGGGTGGACATTTATGTTCTTGCCAACACTGAACTAACAAAAACCATACAGACTGCACAGTGTTGCATCTATTTCTTTGTGCACATTTGCACTTCTTTTTGTAGGCTGCAAACCTGGAGATAGAGCTGCTGCGTCATAGGCATGCATATCTTCAACACTGTTCCATAGTCACTCATGGTTTTCCAAATGGATTGTATTAATTAAGATCTTTATTTACGCTGCCATATAAATACACCAAACTGAGTTTATATAAAGGCTAAACATAGTTTAGGGTTGACTTTCTTTTAGGTTTTCGCGTGGAGCTACAAAGAGAATCTGAAGGCCAGAATCAGAAAGGAGAGCTGGTAAGTAGCTAAGGCCTTCCTTGTTCACAGTCTCCTGTCTCCTGGAAGTGCAGAAAGGCCTGCCAGATCTGCTGGGGCCCGGAAATCAGCAAGACTGTCACTGTTTTTTTGTTTGTTTGTTTGTTTGTTTGTTTTTTTCAGGAGCTGTCACTTTGCTCTATAGTTAGAATTTCTTCCCTTTTCCTTAACCCCCAAAGAGAGATCCAAGGAAGAACAAAGAGCTTCAAAACTTTCTCCCGGGAAACTAAAGAGACAACCCTCAAGCCAAAGAGAGATCTGGGTCCAAGACCAGTAAATACGAAATAGCTTGTACTCCCGAAGAACAGTGCCTGGAACAATAGGCATAGACAGAGAGGAGAAAGATGTATTCCCAGGCTTAACTGTGATCTTATTGCTTATGGCTTCAGTCTTTAGAATACAGAGCTCCATGAGGTTATGTATCAATTGGGCTGGAAATGCGAGCATCTAGGAAGGCAGGGAAAGTAGGCAAGTAGGGGAGGTTGCAGAAGGTTCTGTGTGGTATCTTTACTTTGTCCTGCTCTTGGGATTTGGAGATGGTCACCGGAGAGCTGCTACTCAGTGTCAGGGAGGCAGGGAGAATGTCCTTAAAAAGTGCCCACTGAGAGATGTTTCTAAAATAAATGTTCTATTCAAGGGTCATTAGGCAAAAAAGGAGAGATCACAGTCCCTCCAGCTATGACTTTTCAAATCACAGTTTGAGAATTGAGAGGGCTTTACATTTATATCCATGATCAAATATTTGTCTATTGCCTTGACCCCTCAAGCCCCAGCCTTCTTTTATCTGTATGGTATTTTAAGAGTGTAAGGCTTGAAGAATGTCCATGGCAATGAAAACACTGGAGGTAGGAAAACAATTCTTTGAAAGCATAACAATCCTATTACTTTTTAAAAATACTTTAAAATACTTTGTAATAGACTAAAGAAGTTTTAAAGTCTATTCTTTTTTAAAGTTTAATATTTTTATTTTTTTTCTTGCTGGGTGCTCAAGGGCAAGTTGAAGCAAGACCTGTATAACAAAACATTCATTTTTTTTTGTACCTTCCAGGGTCAAATCCCCTCAGCATTAAGTTTGGGACCATAGACAGTACTTTGTAGAACTGTTGTTAGTGTCAGGCTTCGGGATGAGTCACGGCCATTGCTTAATTACAATGCATGAAACACAGAGCTAGATTGGTGAGATGAGCTTTAGGAGGCTAATATTCAATTGCCTTCAACATTACAAGCTTCACTGGTGGCCCACTGCAATTGCAGAACATTTGACTGTGTATGTATCTGCTTCCTCTTAGTCCAAAGAGAAGTATATTCTTTTCTTTTTTTTTCTAAGCAATATCAATAAGGAGGTGGGTCATGCCCACACACTGTACTCTGTAGAATGATTGTGAGGACAATATGCAATATGTCAACTTTCAAAAAAAAAGAAAGGGGAAAAGAAAAAGAAAAATAAATAATGTTGATTTAAAAGGGCGAATATTTAATTGTTTGATCAATCTTGTATACCTATATGTATTAATCTAAACTGATCTGATGATGAAAATATGTAATATAACCATTGTTAAATTTAAACAGTAAAAATATTAAATTTAAAAAAATATTTTATTACTTTTAATAAGAGACAACAATATGAGAGTTTCAAAACACATTAGTAGTACATTCACAATAATTGACATATTGCATATTGTTGTCCTCATAAAAGTTATACAGAGCACAGGGTGTAGATATGATAATTTTTTAGTTGATATTGGTAGAAAAAAAGAACAAAAAATTTTCTTCTCTTTGAATTAAGAGGAAGTAGTTGTATACATAGTCCAATATTCCATAATTGCAGCGGGTTGCTGGTGAAACTGGCAATGTTGAAGGCTGTTGATTTAAGCCCCTTACAGCTCACCACACTAATCTAGCTCTGCGTTTTATGCCTCATAATTAAGCTTTCTGCTTGGTGATCGAGGGCAAGTTAAAGCAAGACCTGTCTAACAAAACTTTCATCATTTGTATTTTCCAAAGTCAGATCTCCTCAGGATTAGCTTTGGAACCAAATAAAGTGCTTTGTAGAACTGTTGTCAGTGTCAGCCATCGGGACGAGTCGTGAATATTGCTTGACCAGTTTGCTCTCTGTGAAAGCCCGAGAGAATGTTTTCTCCCCAGGTGACTCTCCCTAGATACACTATACTTCATTTATCCTTTTCTTCTGATGTCCCAAAATCTCCTTGACCAGAAAATTTGGGAAACCACTGAGATATAGGATAGTACAGCACAGGTTCTCTTATGTCCTCAGTCCTCACTGACCTTGAAGGGCTAGAGCCAAAAGGATGGCTATCCTCATAATTCTACTATTTTTTGAGCACCTACATCAAAGGCTCTTTGCATACAGCAGATCTGGACCCTCAGAACAATGGTTTGAGGAAAGCATAATTATCTTCATTTTATTCTCTCAGGATTTCACAGAAAGCAAAATGGCCAAGCAGTGGCCCACTACAATTGCAGAACATTTGACTGTGTATGTATCTGCTTCCTCTTAGTCCAAAGAGAAATATAATCTTTTCCCTTTTTTTCTTTTTTTTCTCTTTCTTTTTTATTTCTAAGCAACATCAATAGGGAGGTGGGTCATGCCCACACACTGTACTCTGTAGAACGATTGTGAGGACAATATGCAGTATGCCAACTTTCAAAGAAAAGAAAGGGGAAAAGAAAAAGGGAAAAAAAAGTAATGTTGATTTAGAAGGGTAAATGTTTAATTGTTTGATCAATCTTATATACCTATATGTATTAATCTAAACTGATCTGATGATGAAAATATGTAATATAACCATTGTTAAATTTAAACAATAAAAAATATTAAAATAAAGATGTGAAAAAGAAAAATAATTGGACTTAAAATGGCACTCTGCAAGTCTAAAGATTCCCAACAGTCAATCTTTTTGACAATTTAATGTTTTTTCCCTAACTAATCTATGCTTATTAACTATCACAAAATTAGAAAATATAGAACCAAGAAATGGAAGGAGTGGAGAAAGGAGAGGGAAAGGAAAATAAAAGGAATTGAAGTATGTTATGTAGTTGCACCAATTCCTCATGACATAAATAATTATGTACTACAATGTTTTAATAAAAATAAAAGAGAAAAAAATAATTATCTTCATTTTATTCAGGAGAGTAATTAACTTGTTTTGCACATCTAATAAATGGCAGAGTTGATATGAAAATGGAAGTTATAGCGAAATCTGTACACACCATTTAGCATGTTTCAAAATGGAGGGTCTCTTTCATTAAATCAGATTCATTCAATAGATCGTCAAAAAAGCCTCCTCATATCTCCTAAGCCAGTAGTTTTCAAATGTGGATGATATTCCATTTTTCTAAGGGGCCACTTGGTGATTTCTAGAGCGACCTGGAGCTGTCAGTTACTTCACGGAAGTAGTATTTGCATCTAATAGGTAGAGACTAGGAATGCTGTTAAACATCCCAAAACACGTAAAACAGCACCTAACAAAAAATGATCTGGACCTAAATGTTAAAGGCTTGAGGTTTAAAACTATTTCATATGTGTAGGGAAGTCAATGATTTCTACTTAGTATATCTTGCACCCACAACATGACTTCATTCAGTAAATTATGTCTTACAGCACTGAAGAAAATAAAGAGAAAGTTCCACCAGCGCAGAAGAGTGGAGCTGAGCCCAGGAGTGGTATCCAGCTGACACGGTTTGTTGTTGGAACACCAATAGATACGTTGGCCATTTATGAGATCACAACTGACAGCTTCGGAGGAACCCTTTGTAATACTTAACTATTTGCCTAGAGAAACTTCTGGTATAAGTTCAAAACTCCCTAGACTATGGTCCAATGATACTCTAAATGGTGACACTTGGCCTTACTCTGGTGTCAGGAGGCTTCAAAGCAATTTCACATGCAATGGTAACCTCCTCTCAATAAATCTATCTTGTGATTATGATAAGTAGCAGAACATATAAGGCAGATGTTAAGAATTTGATGCCAGGAGTGTAATAAAATGAGAATAAAAGAGAGTATCACTCTCCTGCCAAGATACTTAACCTATCTGTATCCCATTAATCCAAAATGTAGAAAGGATGAGCTAGACAGTTTCAGATTCCCAAAGAATGCTTGACACACAAAGGATAAACACCAATGTTTTTGCAAGGGCTTTCATAATGGATCAGTAATAGGAATCCACCAAAAGACACTGTTCCATACCTAATTCTCATATTTTTTTCTTGGGACAGTGCTTTATGAAGCTTGTGTCCAATTAGTTGCAAATTTACCCCCTGCCTCAGGCTCTTCTTGTAATATGTGGAGGCATTTTGGTTATTGGAAGTTGAAGTCATGAAAAGCTCCTACTAGTATCCAGTGACAGAGGCCAAAAGTGCTGCTCAGCATCCTAAAGTGCTCAGCATAACATCTCTGCAATGCAGAACAGAAGGTGAACTGGCTCAAAATGTCAGTGGGTGACAAACTCTGTGAACAAAATTGTTCTTCTTTAAATATTTCCACTAAATCAGAATCTAAGCATCAGACTGGCACATGTTCATTATTCCAACTTAGTTGGGCATCATCTTTCACACACACACACACACACACACACACACACACACACACACACACAGTGCAAATGGAAAGACATTACTTGGAAAGAACATAAGATTTCTCTTGCCTTTTAACAGTAGGCAGGAAAAAATTAAAATCTTCTTTCTAGAAAGTGGCTATTCAGTATATAGGAAAGTATTGTCTCCAGGAGCACTGACATCAGCATCACTTGGAAGTAGATTTTTAGAAATTAACTTTAAGAATCTCCCTAAAGCATGGTGAATCCGAATCCTACAAAAGATCACTCAGGACTGACAGTGTAGGCTAAATTCCTTTGTTGTTGCTATATAAACCCAGTTTAAGAACTTTAACTATGATGAGAAGGTGCAGAAATTGAGGCTTAGAAAGGTTTTCCCTTAGTCTAGTGACTAGACCAAGGTCCCATAACTAATGAGTCAGTGTTTGAAGCCATTCTAAACTTTGAATTTAGTGTAAAAAGAAGGTAGAAGACATCCCCAACTGAATGGTTGCCATGCAAAACTCATATCTGTCCACAGTCAGTGAAGAAGAAATGAACACCAGAGTGGGGCCAATGCAGCTCCACCCATAGCCTGCCAAGCGACTTGTTACATTTTTTATAGTTTTCCCAAGTTTCTTCTTATTTTCTTTGTGACTATGAGTAAAAGAAAATGCTGTACATGACTCATATCAAAGTTCTTAGCATAACATTTCATTAGGTTCTATTTTTTAAAAAAATAGGAATTTTTCTCTCACATGAACATGTCAAGAAATGACAAGTGTATATATAAGTTACACAGATCACTATCCTTTTGAATTTCCAAAGGGAAAAGCCCTTAAGAGTCTATTGAAAAGTCACTTACCCGGAAAAGAATTTATTGTCTTCCACTTTGGCAATATGAACTTATCAGCCACTGGCTCCCTATTGTTCATGAGATATTCGGAGTTATGAAACAAAAGAAGTCAGTTTTACACATCATAACAGATAATATGACAACTTCTAAGCTCTCAGTATGCATTCCTATAAATCCCATTTTTGCAGTGGAATTGAATAAAAGAACAAAAGAAAATCATTTTGTAAAAGCTGAAGGAAGCCATGAAGACTGATGCCTTATTTGAAGGGGTATCATGCATAAGAATGGAAAGTCTTTGTCCATTTTTCTCCAGAATGCTGGAGTGAAACAAAGGGTGGAGTTATTAGGACTCAAGATTTGGCTGAAAAGAAGAAAGAATTTCTACATCTTACCTAGCTACCCCATTCATTTTTGTTTTTTTTTTTTTTCCATTCCTAAATACATGACCAAGTGAGAAATATAACTCCACAAAATCTTTTTATATGAATGCTCATAGTGAAATTATTCATAAAAGCCAAACTATGGAATAATTCAAATGACCTCAAGTGATGACTGGATAAACATAATGTGGTCTATCCATACAACAGACGATCTCATGGCCATAAAAATGAATGAAGTACTGTTTCATGATGACTGCATAAATGAAAATTGGTGCTAAGTGAAAGAAGCTAGTCAGTCAGAAAATGCCACATAGTATATGATTCCTTTCATAAGAAATGTCCAGAATGCCCAAATCTAGAGAAATCACAAATATATTGAGGGTTAAGTAGCAGAGGAGGTGACAGCTAAAGAGTACAATGTTTTAGGCCTGAGAAAATATTCTAAAATTTATTGTGATCATGGTTCATAACTTTGAATGTGTTAAAAGTGAATTCTTCAGTTTACATCAGTGAAATGTATGGCATGCAAATTATATAAAAGGAAGGAAGGAAGGCAAAAAGGAGGGAGAGAAGGAAAGGTGGGAAGGAGGAAGAGAGGTAGGACTTTATAATAAATGCCATGCTACAAGAGAAGGAAGCTGTTTCAGGGAAGAGCAGTACCTTCTTCCGTGACACTGTTCAAAAGGAGTTTGGATGACCTTAAGTTCTTTAGCTTCGGGAGGTTGCACTGTGTGGGCATTTCTGCCATAGGACTCCCAGCTCTAAGACCTAGTAACCAGTCTTCCAGGATTTTAGCTCTCCCCTGATGCCCTAACTACAACATGGATGACGTAAGACCAAAGATTGGCTTTCGTTAATTTGCTCAGTCCATTCTTTTATTCAGTCTTTCAATGTTAACTGAAGACAAGGATTTGCGCCATTTATCTCTCAATGAAGTGAGTCTTCTTTCCTCAGCCAGTGTTCCCCAGAAAAGATTACTAATATAAAAACTGGTATGCAGCTAATTTACCAAGAATATGTTCCAAAGAGAAACTGGTAAGGAGTGGATAACACCAGGGCAGGAAAGCAGAAAATTCCAAGTAAGCACACGATTTCTAGCACAGTCCTATCTCAGCCTAATACTGAGGGGAGAGTTCTGAAGTGGAAATTACATCCCAGAGTTTGTCCCAAAGTCAAAAGATCTGTGAGCTTTAACATGTTCATTCTTGTCAGTCATAGGCTATAGACTGTCCCACCGTATAACCTCCCATACAGACACTCATGTAGTTTCTGCGCTTTCAGAGTACAAGGAAACTATTCCAGAGCCCCACAGGAAGTCTGCAAAAGCTCACAGATGTTGGCCATGAGGAGCAAACCAGAGAGAAGCTGGGGAGTGGGATAGGTGCAAAGAAGTGGGAAAAGATCTGAGGTACTGTGAGCATGGCAAGAACAGTAGCCAGTACCCTTCAAAGTTGAAGACTTTTATGATTCTGTTCCTACATGCAGGTTGGAAACCCACAGAGCCCAAATGTATTTCCACCACATGAAGCGAGGGTCAGTGATTCCAGGCTTGCTGATCTATCTGCCTTATTGCTCTCCTCGCTGCTGAAGGCTCTGTCTGACATTTCTGCCCATATTAGACCTGTTTTATGTCATAGGCTGGCACATCTTGTGAAGTGAGTAACTTGCCCACTAGTACTTCAGGGAAATTCTCAGTAGCTTCAGCAACCTCACTTGCCATTTCACTACTTATTTTAAGGCTGGACAGATGCCAAAACTGCAAACCCACGGGAACATCTATGACTTGGTGACTTTGCTTACAAGATTTGCTTTCTTCCTTTGAATCAACACAAATAGGCTCAAGACACTGACTCCCCAGCCAGATATTTAAAGTTTCTCTCAATCAGCAATCATTTCATGATGTCATGTGCTGGCACATTGTTTTGGTAGAGATGAAATCAATCTGCGTGTGTGTGTGTGTATGTGTGTGTGTGTGTGTGTGTGTGTGTGTGTGTGTGTGATGTAGAGATATATAGACACACAGCTATAAATGATACCTAATTTATGATGGTTCCACATATTTTCTGGCGATAATGTGGGTGAAACTGATAAACATTTAGTAGAAATTCTTTTGAACTTTGATTTTAATGTTTTCCTAAGCTAGTAGTTTGTGGCACAATAATAAGCTCTCAAGGCAGGCAGAGACTGTGAGACCACAGGAGGAAGCATGTGACACTCCACAGTATAGTATGTTGCTAAGTTAGGACATGTGGCAGGTCAACTGTATATCAATGTATGCTTGGCTTGTGATAGTTTTAACTTACAGTAGGTTTATGGAGGTGTAGCCCTATCATAATGTGAGCATATCTGTCTGTCTGTCTGTCTAGATATCTCACCCATCCACCTAATATACACATTTGTAGCAGTGTTTTTGTAATTTATTTATTTATTTGTTTGTTTGGGTCTTGCACTTGTAGTGATCTTCCTGCCTCTGTCTCTTCAGCACTGGGATTACAGGCTGGAGCCATGAAGCCTGGTTTCAGTGGCCTGCACAGCGTTCTAGGGCTGGCAAGGCATGTGGTACTGGGGATGGAGCCTGGATTCTTGCTGTTGCTAGGCAGGCACTTAGACCACTGAGCTCTCCCTAGCCCCATGCAGCAGTGCATTGTTTTACTCTTTGATTTTGTTGTATAGGGATGGAACTTTTCTTAGGTTGCATGATGGTTTCCCTGATCCCCAATATTGTTCTTTTTTTCAAAGTACCTGCAACCGATTTTCTGACCTATTTCAATTCTTTGAAGCAGCTGCTATATTTCCTTCTCTTCTGTTATTCCTCATCAGTACCTTTTTCCTCTTATGGCCTGCGCACTTGTCACATAAAAAGGGAATCATGGAAAAAGATCTCGAAACCCAGCAGAAAAGCAGAAAATATTTGGCAGACTGAAGAAAATCAAGGGATAGAAACAGAAAGAGGTCCCAGAACCTCTTGATGCATATTTTGGCAGTGAGGAGACAACCAGAGGGCTTTGCTCCAGGGTATGGTTTTGTTTGTATCTGTGAAAGTGCACGAGTTGAAATTCCACAAATAGGAGAGTTTCTGCACCATGTTCTATTGCTAATATTTTCTTTTCCTTTGACGTCTGTTCTCAACATTTCGCTTCATAGTGAGTGCTTAATAAATGCATGAAGACTCATGTTAAAAAGTGTAACAGGAGCACAAAACATTCTGGAAAAGAAACCTAGGAAAATACAAAGGTGAAGAAAAAGTCATCATTCAATAAATTTACAAAAACTTCAAAGGGCACATACACTGCTTTTCAACCAGGAGCCCCTAAAAGAGCGCACTTGTGGGAAGATGTTTGTCTCAGATCTAGCACAGGGGTGGGTAAGATTGGTGTCTACATTTTTAAATGACTGGGAAAAATCAAAAGAATATTTCATGACATGTGAAAATTATATGAAATTTCAATTTCAGTCTCCATAAATAAATCTCCTCGGAACACAGTCATACTGTTTCATTTACGGGTTTCTCTTTGGCTGCTTTCTTGCTACACAAACAGAGGTGCGTAATTGTCAAAGAGATTAAATGACTCACAAACCTAAAGTCCCTGGTCTATTACAGAAAATGTTTGCTGACCCTCAAATTAGAAAACTGAAATTGCAATTAGTGTCTTTTCTTTTTTCTACTTTTGGTTTTCATCTTTTCCCTCCTGGAGTTTAACAAGTCCACAGGGGAAAAAAAAATCTATATTTCATATATTTATTTCTACATCTCAATGACTTTATTTTATTTATAGCCTTGAAGCTGACAGATAACTTGCTAAGGAGGATGAATCTTGTAGTTTCCAGAAGCGTCAGGTAAATGTACTGAGGATTCATTTTGTTTGTAGAAAACCCCTCCAGCCTCGTTTCTTTCCGAACAACACAAATCATAATGAAACATAAAGCGTTCTCTGTTGCACTTGTATTTACTCTCCCCGAAACATTTGATGAAGTATTTCCCCAGCACTGCCTGATGTTTTCTTAAGTAGCACCGAAAGCAAAACTTTCCTTGTGGCCTCGCTTGCCTTGCAGGTTTGACCCCACTTTTAAGCACATGTCGCTGCTTGGTATTTCTCACTCCTGCGCTGGATTCAATTACACAACGTACCACGTGCTCTGAGACCAGAAAAGCAGAAGACTGCAAAACAACTGTGTCTATATTTGTCCCTTGGAGTCCTATGATTCCTCCTGGTCCTTAAAACCCTTGGCTACTCAAAAGAAGAAAACTCAAATTGTTAGTTATGACACAAAATTTTCAATAGGCTATGAATTCCTCTTTTTTTGGCAGGACTGGGGTTCAAACTCACGACCTTGTATTTGCCAGTCAGGCACTTGTGCCACAGAGCTATCTCCCTGGCCTCTATGAATTCTTTTATTTAGGCTGTGAATTCTAAGTCAGGTCACAATGCATAAATATGTAAATATCCACATAAAAATTTAAGACTTGTTCAGATTCTGAGAGGTATTAAAAAATTCAACCCAGTTTCTGCAACAAGCCCAATGCATGCAGCATCCTGTCTATGCCTTGATCACTCCAGGATGTGGTCATCAACCTTTCTGGCTTCTTCCTATTGAAATTGAAGATAATACGTGCAACATGATTCCTTTGGTTTCCTCTGCTGGTTACAACTATCTTTCCGGGTCATGTCCATCACCTCCCTTCCCCTTCCAGTTTTCCCCTGGCTCGCATAACTCTGAATGTGCTGGAGGGACATTCCCTAATCCACCCGACCACCCTCCAGCAGAGGACCCTGCCACCCTCCTGTGTAAAACTCTCTTAGGGTGTTTGTCTCTTCCCATTTCCTCAAAACGCCATGCTTCCCTGAAACACAGCTGTCACGTTCATCATTTTACCCAGAATCCTGGACCTGTGCCTGTTCTGTGGCAAGTACTTGAGGGATAATTGTCAAACATTGCTTTTAAGTGTGATTCCAGGAAATGGAAACAAGCACGTGAATGGTGATCACACCAGGAAATCTAGAAAAAATCTGGTCCGAATCAGGTGCAATGGCAGTGATTGGAGGGATCTGGTGATAGCTCCAAAAGAACTGTCTTTGAGGCCCAGAATTGACTACCCTGATGCATGTTGCTGGTGTTACTCTCTTTTTTAATCACCAGGACCTTGTGATATAATATGTCAAAGACAAATCTTTCTTTTTTTTTCTCTTTTTGAGACAGGGCCTTGTTATGCAGCTCAGGCTGACCTTGAGCTCACTTTTGTACCCCAGGCTGGTCTCGAACTCACACCAATCCTCCTGCCTCAGCCTCCCGAGTGCTGGGATTACAGGCATGCACCACCACGCCGGGCACAAAGACAAATCTTTCAAAATGAAAATTTTGACCAGGGATATGGCTCAGTGGCTGCCTGGCAAGCACAAGTTCCTGAGTTCAATCCCTGGTACTGAAAAAAAAAGACAATGAAAATTTTGTTCTTAGCAAAGTTAAACCACAGGTCCACAAGGAAACACAGTCCCTAGGAAATCACAGTGATGCCCTCCAATGTCAGAGCCACTATTTATGGTTGCAGAGTAAATATATTCAAGTGCCTCCCTCAAAGGAATGCAGTACAACCATGAGGCAAATGTGGTTCACAGTACAGAGGTGTTTCCCAAGCGTATAATAATCTTTGTAGACTTTAGGTGGCAGGGTTTACTAATTTGGTTTTACACAGAAAATACTGTACACCACTGAAACCTTTCCCAGAAAGCTTTTGGTATCTATGAATGTGATGCTTTCATAAGTGGGAATGCTAATTTGGCTTATGCACCTGTTCACCTCGAACATCAAACACTGAGAAACTATCTCCTCAGGGTGCCACACTGAGGGGCTTTGAAGTGGTGGAGCAATCCACTTCTCTTAAGACAAGGTTCTTTAAAGGCTCAGGCCCACAATGTGAGAAACCCACTTCATGTCCAACCACACAGCCGGCAATAGGACCCACTCCTCAGCAGGACACCCCTTCCACCCCAGCTCCACTCTCCACTAGAGACTGCTAATACGGAAAGAAAAAAAAGAAGGCAATTATTTCCCTAACAAGAGCCTCCTGTGAGAAGGAGCAGCTCCTCAGGCACAGCCCAAGTTGCTGGACAGCTGTCACTTCACCTTCTACTGCCAGAGCTTCATCCTACAAAAATGCAAGCTATGAGGGTCATTAAGATTTCTCCTAAACTAATGTTTGGATTGCTTTTGTAAAAAAAAAAAAAAAGGTTTTTGAGTTGTTACTCCAGACCTGGAAGCTTGTGTCGAGATCTTCTAAATCATCTGAGAATCTTATAACTAGTCAGCTCCTGTTCTTTCTCATCACTTACCAGTTGCTTCCATTTTTTCCCCTTTGGAGGATGGTAAATTTAGAAACCTCATGAATGTCTGCATGTATGTAGCCATATGGTTTCAGTAAAATACATGAAATGATGTTGCATCTATAAATGAAAGTTTTTGCAATTTGTATATGATAACTAACTTAATGTCTTATAAGATAAATAAGTGAACCGGAAGCTAGAAAATTGCAAGGTGGTGGATGGAGGGGGCGAAAGAGATTTAAATTTTATTCTATATACATACCTATTTCCTACAGGGAATGTAGTCATATGTGACAAATAAATACTAATAATAGTCAACAATTTAAAGATTTTGGGAAAATAAAAGTAGCATGTGTGCATGTGTAAGTCAAAAGTTTGAATTGAATGACTAGATTTTTACAGTAAATTAAATTTAGCTTATTCAGGATGAACATCAGTCACCATACTTCTTGCATTACCACACTCTTTTTCATACACTTGTAACATTTCATTTTTCTTCTTTTATAACTTTTCATGTGCATCTGTTGGAGGGAATGGTGACTCAGTATGTCAGCCAAAACTTTGAGTGACTTTTCAAAGACCTGGCTATTTCTTCTGACTTCCTTTAAAATACTGAGTTTCTCCCTTGGGAAGAATAACACTTGAAGCTTTTTTGTAAAATGTTAAAGTGATTTTTTTGGAGATGCACACACATTCTCTCCTGCCTCCCACATAAGACTGGGCAGAGAGCCAAAACTCAAGAGCGCAGTTGAGGCAGATAACACTTTGCATGCAAACAACTCCCTCAGACTCCAGCGTTTCTTTACAATTTCTTCAAGTTGAGACTAAACAGAAATAGAAAGAAAAACCCTTTCCTAATTTCTTTCTTAGAATCCATAAATTCCACCTTGAGCTATCCTTCCCACCCTCAGTGGATTCCCCTTTGCTGGAAGAGCCAGAAGCACCCAGTCTGCTTGGTGACTTCAGTCACCACATTTGGAACACTGTCTTCTTAAGCTTGCTGTGGATGAGGTGGAGCTAAGATCTAGTCAGGCATGATGTAGCTGTGGGGGTCAATGTAGCCTAATGCAAAAAGCTGGCAATAAAATGTATGCACTTTGTGACAGAGAGTAGACTCAAACCCCTAGTCTCAAACAAGGGGCAGGGCCATTGCATAGACTACTACAGATATTTTACGAGGAGCACATCATATGCAACATTTTTACTAGAAAACTGGCTGGGAGAACTTATGCTAAGCTTCCATCCATAAAGTCACGTGTATTCCTTTCTTTTTTGAAACTTTTATTTTTATTTTTATTTATTTTATTTTATTTATTTATTTATTTATTTATTTATTTATTTATTTATTTTGGTGCCAGGAATCACATTCAGTGCTCACTAGGCAGGCACTTAGCATGCTGAGCTATCTCCCAGATCCTTTGATCAATCTTCTTGACCTGCTTCTTCCCTTGGTGTTACACTCTGAAGTGTGTAGTGATACTTCATTGCTGAAAAACATTCCGATGTATGAAGAAAATGCAGCTATTTTCTGAAACTATTGATAGACACCTGGTGTGTGGATGAAAATTCTAGTTCACTCCTAGTGAACATATGTAGATACTTCTATTGGGTATCGATGAGAGACTGGAACTGCTCCGTCCCCCAAATCCACATGCCCTGCCCCAGCCAATTCTAGCCAGTGGTTTTCCAGTCTTTGTGCCTCACAACACTGCCAGCAGCACTAAATCCAGGTGCCCCTGTATTCGTGGACTGGTGGACACTGTCAGTTCTCTTCCTTTCTCATTATTACAGTCATTCTGATGGACAAGTAGTGGCATCACACTGCGATTCAACAGAGAGCGCCTTGGCAACTAATGACTTGAAGCAGACGTTCACACCTTTATGGGATAGCCTTTGGATAACCTTTTCCTAAAGTGTGTATTCACATCTTTGCACTCATTTTTTCACTGTTTCCTATCAAGAAGTGAGTTTGCCAATATTTTTAATAAAAGGCCAATTAGGTTGTGTTAGGCTTTGTGAGCCTATATATCAGCGCTGTCACCACTATTCTATTCTACATGACAACATAAAAGCAGGCACAAAGTATGCATGGATGAATGGATGTAGCTGTGTCCTAATGAATCTATTTACCAAAACATCCTGGGCCCACAGAGCATGATCTATCTACTGTTGGCTCATGTTTATGTGTACATTAGCAAAAGTTAAGTCTCAGAAAAAAGCTTGATGCTTGTCTACCTAATATACATTATCTGTTATTTATTGATAAGATAAGGCTGTATAGGTGGTCATAATACCTGGCCAAAAAAATTACATATGGGAAACCATAAGTGTTGGATGGAGGCCTTTGAGGAAATTATCGAAGGAAAGCTATCACACCAAGGACAACTTTCTGAGTCTCCTTCTTTTTTCTTATCTGAGACACAGGTGTGATGGCTAGAAATATAGCTGCCATCTTGTGAGAATGAGACAACCAAAAATGTAAATGGTGGCACAAAAAAATGGTAGACCAGAGAAAATCTTAGACACATCCAACATTATACAACTAACCTAATATTTTTATTTGTGTTATGTTTGAGAAAGGAATTATGACCTGCATGATTAAGACATTTCTATTCCAGTCTGTTCCAAGCAACCAATGATAATATATAATGAATAATAAAGAATTACATTGTTTCATTATGCACCTTTTAGCTCCATACTGAAATTTTAGCCTTCAGTTCTACTGTTTAATTGTATTTGTAATCATCAGGTACTTAGTAATTTTTTATCTTTTTTCTTTTCTCTCTGTCTCCATCTCTCTCTGTTTCTCTCTCTCTCTCTTTCTCTCTCTCTATCCTATTCCACCTCCTTTTTTCATATATTTTAATGGAGAAAAATATCCAAAATATCTATGTCCACAATAACACAAATGAAGTACATCATTTGTAGCTGCTGTCCCCCAAAATAATGCTTTTTTATATTAACAGGAATATTACCTACAGTATCAAAGACATCATACCACAATGTTCCATGCATATCCATTTTCATAACATAACAATTTGAAATAGCTAAACCTTGAAGGTAGCCTATGTATCCTTCAAAAGATGAGTGGAAAAAGAAAACGCATTGACACACAATATAGCACTATTGTGTCCTAGAGAAGGATGAACTTCACACATTTGTAGGAAAACAGACACATCTTGAGCGCATAATATTGAGAGAAGTAAATAAGACACACAAGGTTAAATATCTCATGGTTTTCCTTATATGTAAAACTCAATATATGAATAAAATGTGAAGTAAAAGACAAGTAATAGGTAGAAAGGGAGATAAAAAGTGCTATTGTAATCTATCATGAATAATGTATCTAAAAGTGTTACTTAACATAGTATAATTATTTTATGTGTTTTACATGTGTCTTTGAATATTAGCCTGGTTTTTAATCACTGTATGATAATTAATTTTATTAGTTCTTTCAAAATGAATAAATGGGTGTGATGCTGGAAAAATAAATGGGGAGAAATGAAGAAGATGGAAAAATTTGAGAAGTGTTATGTATGTGTACAATCGCTTCAGTGAAAGGAATCATTATGCACTGCAAATACGTAATAATAAAATTAAACTTTCTAAATTGTTGATGCTAAAGATGGCAAAGGTCATATCTTTTGGGAAAATTGGTGGTATATTTTGAGTCAGAGAAACAGGTAAAAGATCAAATCACTGGAGTCCATATTGAGAGCACAAGTTATGGCAACTACTTCATAGGCATGCAGTTTTAAGATGCTAGTACTCTCAGTTTTGGCAATTCACAAAATTGCTCTAGTGTTCTTGAGCCTATATGACGTAGTTTAGTCTTCCAGCATACTAAGTGATGTTGATTTGGTATATTCAGAGTACATTTATGCTTAAGGAGCATGCAATCATAGAATACTTTTTCTTACAAGGCAGGGTAGAGGCTTACACTTCCTGACTGCAGCCTTTCGCAGTTCTATACAACATAGCTTGTATACTCCTAAATCATGACTTCCTATGACAGAATTCTTTATTATCTGAGAGTATGAAGTATACTTCCTTTCTTTAATTTTAGGACATGGTCTACAGGGTCTCCAGGATCTCACTATGTGGATCTGACTTGTAATGATCTGCCTTTATTCAGTTTCCCGAAGAGCTGGGATTATAGGCACACACCACCATGTCCAGTGCCAATTGCTGTCTCGGTGTGCCCCGTGGGCTGGGCTGGCACAGCACACTGGGGGTTTAACTCCTGGTCCCTGTGTCTGCCTGTGCAGGTGCTTTAATCCACTATTTGACCAGCCCTTTTAAGTGAACTTTCTAAAATGTAATCCTATTCAACAATCTTACAACAGCTACTTGTTTTCTATACTCCATGGTCTGTCTGCCTTAGTTTACCAGGCACTACTATTTTTGTCCAATGGCAACTTGTGGAATTGCCTGTTTCATTAGACAGCACTAGGCAGAGACCTACCAGGAAATACATTAGATTTGCAACTTGTATTTCACGCTCATAACAAGAGTGATGAGGAATCAAGGCATACCTACAAAAGCTTCTGATATTCAGTTGATGACAAAGACGAAAACTTTATTTAACTTTTGGAGGCTTGTGCATCACAACTGTTACACCATGTGAACCCAGGAACAAAAAGTCACACTGAAATGGGAAAGACATGGGAGTATGGCACAAGTACTGGGTGCAGCCTGTTGTCCTCGCCTGCTTTTGTCAGGGTTCAACTCTGACTCTCAAAACCAAGGCATTATATGAGCTAACAGATAAAGGCTGCTGTAGGATGCTGGCAAAAGAAAAACAATGGTGGGGGGAAAGGGAGCTTTTATGCTCAACTTCACAAATAGATGCACTGAACTCACACATCACTTTAGAAACAAAATGTGAATTGGTTGCTGAGTTGTACATAGGCAAGCCAATGGATGCCAACCTTTGAATGGGAGCATGATCCCACATAGTTATCTCACTATTTTGTGGTTGAACATCTTGGCTTCACATTGCCAGGTGGGAGGCTGGTTCTTATTAAAGGTCTAAGTGTATATTACTACCTGGAGAGTTTTTGTATGCACATTTTAGCAAAGGTACAAGCCAGAGAACAACACAATGAACAAGTCTACTCAAGGTGTTAATGAGTAGTCTTTTCAACATGTGACAGGATTTTATGAGAGGGGGAACTATTTTTTGTCCGTTTTTAAGACTAAAGAAATGATTGTTTTTCAAACGACCCCCAATTTCTTCAAATCTCTTGTCTTGCCCGCTTGTCTGTCCTAAAATTGTTCTCTTCTGTCTGAAGCATTGCAAAGCACTTTTCCAAGCAGGAAGCCTGAACCCAGTAATACTGTGATTGTAAAAGCAAATATAAAAAGCCATTAGAAACTCCACAGTAACTCCTTCCTTAGAACTTTAGAATCTGTTTTTATTAGGAGAAGAACATGCTTTTAAAATAATTGTTCTTTTCCTTATCTGAGCTCACTTTGCTGGCTTGGGACAAAAATTGAAGCCTTTAGAGTTAAGCCTCAGGATTCACGTGTGTAGCTCATACGAGCATGATGTGGTTAAATTTCCAGGTTGCTGTTACACTAGGAAGGCAAGGCATCAAAACCTGCTGCGGGCTTTTCATCTGGCGGTAGCCATCAGGTAAGCCAAGATGGGTGCGTACAAGTACATTCAGGAGCTGTGGAGGAAGAAGCAGTCTGATGTGATGCGCTTTCTGCTATGGGTCCGCTGCTGGCAGTACCGCCAGCTCTCGGCACTCCACAGGGCTCCTCGCCCCACCCGGCCGGACAAAGCTCGAAGACTGGGATACACGGCCAAACAAGGGTATGTCATATACAGGATTCACGTGCGCCGCGGTGGCCGTAAACGTCCAGTTCCTAAGGGAGCAACTTACGGCAAGCCTGTCCATCATGGCGCTAACCAGCTGAAGTTTGCACGAAGCCTTCAGTCTGTTGCTGAGGAGCGAGCTGGACGCCACTGTGGAGCTCTGAGAGTTCTAAATTCTTACTGGGTTGGCAAAGATTCCACATACAAATTCTTTGAGGTTATCCTTTTTTTTTTTTTTTCAATTTTTTTATTGTTTAAATTTAACAATGGTTATATTACATAT
>PVJA010016836.1:0-42491 GCA_004027025.1 Myocastor coypus
GGAAATAACATTTTAGGAGGTTTTATTCTTTTTTTTGGTGCCAAGGACCGAACCCAGGGCTTCCAGCTTGTTAGGCAAGCATTCTACCACTGAGCCAAATCCCCAGCCCCCAGGAAATAACATTTCAACTGGAAGGCAATTCTAAGATCATCTGATCCTAGCCTGCAATTCACAGCCAAAGAGACTCAGGCCCCAGAAAGGGTGAAGGACTTGCTCAGAAGTCTTCAACTCTGGTCCAAAATCTTCCCCAGAATCCAAATATACTTACTCTGACTCCCTTTTACTAAGATACTATTTTTTGGCAGGATGAGGTTGAAGCAAAGGATTGAAAATCTGAGCCTAATCTGAGCAATTTAGTACAGCCCTGTTTTTATAAAAAGGGTTTAGTGATGTAGTTCAGGTCAAAAATTCTGGGTTCAATCTCTGAAACAGGAAACAACCCCCCACCCCTCAAAACAAACAAACAAACAAAAAACAAAGTATAACTGGCATTCAAATTATCTTCTGAGATAATGAACAATTTCTTGGGAATGCCTTAGAAAGTTGCTGTAGAGGATAAGACAATAGATAGTAAGTGGACAGAGCTGTCTCTCCCTGGCAACCAAAACAGCTCCATCATTATACATTTTATGTGTCTGCCTTCTGTGTTAGGCTATGCCCAAGAGTATTTTATTTTATTTTTTTAAAATTTTTTTCTTGTTTCAGAACCTTTGTTTATTCACTCATTTTTATGGCCGGCTCAGCCCGCCCTGAGGGCAGGGCTGGCACAGCATGTGGTGCCAGGGATTGAACCACGGTCCCTGAAGCAGCCCAAGCTTTCCCAAGCTGGGGCTTTAGACCACTGAGCCATCCCGCTGGCCCACCAAGAGTATTTTAGATAAAAAAATTAATTCTAGTTCTGCTTCCAGTGGATTGTACTGCTCTAAATGACTGCAGATTGGTTTTGAGATACCATCCAAATGCTAATTTTTTTTTTTTTTTTTTTTTTTGGTATAATAGACATTTTAATTCCAAACAAGCACTGGTAGATTATTTCAATACTATTCATGCAGTCTATCTAAGATTCTAATAGGTTAAGTCTTTTCATCAAAATACTGGCCAAGAACACAAGCAGGTATTTTATGAATATTCATTTTAAAAAGAACTCAAAGCATCCTTTCAATAAGCTGATTGAAAGCCTTGTGAATGCCAGGCACCACAATGTTGTATATGCAACACTGAGAGATATTTAGTGTGGCTAGAGTATAGAGCACGTGTGAATATGTATAGAAATTATGGGGAAGAATGATAAAGTGGGTAGGTAGTCTGTAAAGCCTGAAAATGTCCTTGATTGAGCTCTTCACAAAGATCTTTATTCTGGGTGTAAAGGACAAGCACCAATGGGCTTTTAAGTGGAGAACACCTTGGTTAGACCTGACTTCTGTCAAAAAAATGGATTACAGTGACAAAGTCTGCAGGAATGGAGACTAGTTAGGTATCTGTTGCACCATGCAGATGACAAAAGAAAGGCTAATTCTTATGTGAGAACAGATGCATGATTGTAATCCCAGCATACTGGGAGGCTGAGGCAGGAGGTTAACAAGTTCAAAGCCCATGTAGGCAACTTGGTGACTTAGCAAAGCTGTCTTAAAAAATAAAAAGGCCTGGGGATACGGTTCAGTGTGAAGGCCCTGGGTTCCATCATCAGGAAAAGAGAGAGGAGAGAGTCAATGGAACTGCTGATTTATACGCTGTGAGTGGTGAGGCAAGAAATGAGCTGGGACTTGGATCTCAGGGATGGTGTTACAATCCATGAACATGAGGACTGGACGAAGAATAGGTTCAGAGAGAAAGCTGAGTTCATTTAGGGGCAAGCTGAGCATGAGATAGCTGTGAGACATAAGATATGTAAGACTTAGAGATAAGAAATTTAAGTCTGATATGGACATCATTGATGTTTAGATAGTGGCTGTAGGGTGAAGCCATCTAAAAAACAATGTACAGTGAGAAGCTTATTAACAACAGAACCCTGAGAAGCACCAGCATTTATGACTAGCAGAAGACTACAGGCATTGAGGAAGAATGGTCAGAGAGGCTTGAGGAATGTCTGTAGAGAAGACTGTACGGGGTATCAGCAGAAAGAGAAAGCTGCATAAAGTATGTCATGCTAAGTGATAATACAAGGGTGGGTGGGATTTTTGTGTTTTCTCTAGGTTCTAGTATCTTGTGCAGTAATTTCCACAGAGTTACTCCAACCTTAAGAAAAATGGGAAGTAAAAAAGTGCTAAGTGCTTCAGAAAATCAAATAACATGCTTGAGAGAGAATCACTGGACTTAACAAGTAGGAGATCACTGGTGACCTTAGGAAGAGCCAATTCAGCAGAATGATAGATGCAGACATCAGATTAGAGGTGGCTATGAAGCCACAGAAGATAATGAAGTTCTCTTAAGAAGCCTGTGTGTGAAAGGGATGAAAAGAAGGCAATGAACTTGGAAAGGGCCTTTTGTAAAAAACCTGGTAGACTGTGGCAGTAGTGAACATAACAACATGGCAGAAGCTACAAAGGGAGCAGTGCATTCTTGGGAGATAAAAAGGAGACACCTTCAATCCAGTCCCACTTTGGCAGGAAATGGCAGATGGCACCAAGTAGAGTTGAAAAGGCTAGCATTCTGAGGGGTGATACTAGGAAGGTTGTTTGTAGAGAAGGTTCTGCTGTAAGAGACTGTAGGGGAAAGATATTTAAGTAGCTGAAAATTAATTGTCCTGTACTTCATTTTAAGGACAAGATGGAGAAAGACAAGGGAACCTGGCCTTGCTTTTTTCTAGGTGGCAGGGAAAAGAGGGCAATCATCAGATCCTTTTTATTCTGAAATCAGAGAATAATGAATGATTCTATCTGAAGGACAAAATGTCAAGAAGCAAAGATTTCAATCTGTTCAGGTGCAGTAAAAGATGGATATGAATCTGCTTTCAATGAAAATCTTAGATTCTCTGTTTCATTAAAAGATGGCATTTACATAGGATTGACCTGCTGCAATTCTGTATATGCTTAGATTTCTAAATTTCTGTGTAAAAAAGTGTAAGTGTTTTAAAATCACATTCTATAGGGATCTATCAGAATATCAATGATTGACAGAAAATATCGGTTCCATGTTAAGTCTAAGCATTTAATATTTTAGAAAGACAGTGATGATAAGCTCAACTACCTATGTAACAGAGTAATAGTATCACTAAGCTTCTCTTCTGGAAGGTTAAGAACCTAAGTTTGCAGACCAAAAATTAAAGAAAAAGAAGGGCTACAAGGATAGCCTATATTTTGGTCTTAGCCCTTCCAGGTCAGTGAGGACTCAGGACATAAGAGAACCTGTACTGTAATATCCTATAACTCAGCAGTGTCCCAAATTTTCTGTTCAAGGAGACTATGGGGCCATAGAGGAAAGGGATAGACAGTGTATAGTGTGTCTAAGGAGAGTCACATTGAGAGAAAACACTCTCTCAGGCTTTCACACAGAGAAAACTTGTCAAGTAATGACCATGACTCATCCAGACGGCTGACACTGACAAAAGTTCTACAAAATGCTGTACATGGTTTTGGGGCAAATCCTGAGGGGATTTGACTGACCCTGTCAGATTACATGTTTTGTTATATAGGTCTTGCTTTAACTTGGACTTAACCACCCAAGAGAAAAGTTTAACCACGAGGCATAAAAAGTAAAGCCAGATTAGTATGCTGAGCTGTAAAAGGCTCCAGTCAACAGCTTTGACATTGCCAGTTCTGCTGATAACCTACTACTATAATGGAATATTGCTCTATGTATACAACTACTTTCTCTTAGTTCAAATGAGAAGAAATATTTGTACGTACAGTATTTAGAAAAGTTACCATGTTTGCATCTTGTACTCTGAACAACTACTATGAAAACAATAATATTCATTGCATTAAGTATTGTGGCTGCCCTACTCATGTGTTCTGAAACTGTCTCGATGTTATTTCTTATTAAATAAAAAGATGGCATTTATAAATAATTTGTAAAGTAGTAGTGCTTTGTCATTTTAGTCACATAATGATCATTTCAGAGATGAACAAATGCTTCTAAGAATCAGAAGGCAGACTTTTTTTTTGGTACATGTTGAACTCAGGATCTTGTGCTTGCCAGACAAGCACTGTGCCACACTGAGTTATAGCCCCAGCCCAAGAGTCAGGGGATCAAAGATTGAATGTTAGGGTGGTAGAATCTATTCCTATTGGAATAATAGAATCTGTTTCTACTGAAATATAGCTGGTTGGTTTTTCAATAAAGGACAACTCCAGACAATCAGAAAAACTTTAAGCAAAGTTACTTTTGCATACTCAGGGCTGTTTTAACCAGTTTACTCCCAGCTCTGCAGTTCTCCACTGGGGATGATTTTGCTCTATGCAGGACCTATCTGGTAATGTCTAGACCCATTTCTGATTGTCACAACTTGGGATACGGGTAGGTGAGTCTAGAGATGCAGCTAAACACCCTATAGTACCCTCACACCAAAGAATTTATCTAGCCCCAAGTATCAACAGTACAGAATTGAGAAACCCTATCTTAGTTCTAAAATCTTTCTAAGTAAGTGGTTAGAAAACCACTTAGGTCACTGCCTAGAAACAAGTGTGCTAACACTGGGCCGCCAGGAAGGGTGCTGAGTCTTCTGTCTTTTCTGTAGCCCACTGTTCCTATAGTGCAAGCTCACACAGTAGTGGCAGCTCCAGCCTGTTTCCGTGTGGGCCATCTTGATCATTTCTGCTGAACTGTCTCCTTGGATGTAGCCCATGCGGCGCAGGCAGCCATCATGGAAAACCCTGGTACAGATCCTGCATGGGAAGAGGCTCTCAGCTGTCCACACCTCACAGATGTCACACATCTCATCGTTGACAACCTGGGAAAGATGGTAGGAATAAGCCAGTATGTGAAAGATGGTAGAAGTAAACAGGTATATGGCAGGGTGGAAGGTGGAGGCAGCAAGATCCTATGGCCTCTGAGCACAGAGCTACCTCTCCAGGGCTGAGACTCTCTGAAACAACCTAGAGGAAGTTTCAACTGAAGCCAGCATTAAGTTCTTCCTGATGGATAAGCAACAGGAGGCTCTTCCAGTTGCTCAGGCTTTTGTGACCATGTTTCTGAATAAGAATGCTAATGGGAGTTTTAGAAGGAACAATTTGTTGTAAGTGCTTTCCCCAGGCACTGCAGGAAATTTATCATCATTGGTTTTCTTGGCATTAAACACAGTAGGAACTCTCAGTCACTGTAACCTCCACAAATTTCCCTTCCTAAATTTCCAAATGCATTCTAGAGGGTTGTTACTACCCATGATTGAGAACCTGTGGATGGGAAGGTTGGTAGAAGACCCTCACTACCTACTGTACCAAGCTTTTCCACTAAGACAAATCCAACATGTAACCTGGGCTCAGCTCCATCTTTCTGGTTTTGAGTCTCATTTCAACCATGCTCAGGTCTCGCTGTACTGTTTCTTGATCCTCAAAAAGACTAATACTGTAGAATATGGCACTAACTGGACACTTACAGGCTCTCTGGGCTCCAAGTAGATATCTGGTGGCTTGTCATCATCCAGCTTCCGGGTGGGGCGGATGAAGGCAGGGGGTGTGAATCGACTAGTTTTGTCAAACTCCTCAGGCTCCACTCCACGCCCATCCCGGAGCCGTTCCCAGGCTGCACGGTGGAAACTGTTTTCTTCCTGGACCAATGGGGTGCCTGTTTCTGGTTCTTTTTCTTCTTGTACCTCCTGGACAGAACCCTCTACAGTGCCACGGCAAGACCCTGCTAGCTCACCAGTGTGTCGGATAGAAGGCCTGTCCCGAAGTCCATCCTTGAAGGCAGACACAGCCAGACTTACTTTCTGTACCTGCTCCACAGTCTGCCGTTTGGACATCAACACCCCCATGGCTCTGTGGACAAAAAGCAGAAGACAAAGACTCAGCCAATGGCTGAGTATGTTGGGCCAATCAGTTTTACCAATGTGGGAAGGACTGTTAAATAGTTTCTCCTCTTCTAGAACTCAGCAGGATGGGAGGGAGACAGTGTGTTTTAAGGAACTGAAAGAACTTGGTTCTACTTCTGACTGGTCCTGTGACTTCAATTTTCCCATTCTGGAATGAGGGTTATCTGAGATAACCCTCCCTATACTGTACCATTTCATAGTATTGTCATCACTAACATGAAACAGTGGGCTTAACAGTGTTTAGTAAAGTGGAAAGCATTCTACATGTGTTAAAATGATGTTTTGTTAGATCCTACAGTCAATTTGATTCAGAAACTGGGAGCCTCTGCCAGGCTGAGACAGCTGGAGACTTCGGAGCTCAGATTTTTCCTCTACTCCACAAGAAGATTCAACGGTCAAAGCAAGCCTGCAACCTCATTTCAGGCCTGGCTTAAGGAAAGTACTCCAGTAAGTACTGCATGCAGTCTATCCAGGATCATCCTCACAACCCATTAGAACATTTTAAATCAGAATAACTGAACTCTTGTTTTTAGAAGATACCTGAATTGGTCAGGAAACTCTATCATCCCTGTGAACATGATCAAGATCACAAATAAGCCTCTGCTTCTTCTGGTGAGTTGTATACTTCTGCAGATCTCTTTATCTTTCACAGGCTATTGGCATTTCAAGTTCTATAGTACATTTTACTGTTCTAAGACTTCACTAATATCACCCTCACATTTTCAAGTATAATTTTCTGAACTGTTCAAGAAAGGTCCATATTCTTTTTTGTTGTTGTTGTTGTTGTATTGAGGACCAAACTCAGGACTTTGTGCTTGCCAGGCAGGCACTTAAGCTGCTGAACTATTCTCCAGCTATGGTCCACATTTTTTAACAGGTTAAAAAGGAATGCAATCCTTGCTCTTCTCCACAGAACCAATGTACAATGCTGGAAAGTGAATGTGTGATACTGCACATTGTAAAGCTGGTCTGAAACCTCCTTGCCCAAGGAATTTTAAGGAAGTCAGCTGCAAAATGCCTGTTCTAAGTGGAGCAGAGTCCATTTTTGCCTTGCATTCATTCTATATTCTAATCAAGACTTATTGAACAGTATGTTGTGCAGGCCACTAAGTACAGTATTCATTATGGAAAACAGAAGAAAGGAAAACAGCATCTCACTATGTAAAATATTTAATATCAGAATTCAAAAAACTCTAATGAAATTCTGAGAGTATATAGAAGAGGATGAAACCGCTTGTTGAAGGTCACAGTGACCAGGGGTAGAGATAAAAAGTTATGTTAATTCAAAGGGAAAAAGTGACAGCGGGAAGGAAAAGAGAATGAACCAATTAGAAGGCTACTATAGTAGATCAGGGAAGAGGTAGAGGGTTCAAACAGAATTTTCTTTGTTTTCTGGTGTTAAGAATTGAAGTCAGGACCTTGGACTTGCCAGGTGGGTACTGTACCACTGAGCTATATCTCTAGCCCCTTAAACAGAAGGCTCTTGTCTCAGCCTTTTGAGTAGCTGGGATTACATATTCCCTCCATCCATTTGTTGAGCTTAATCAAGTATTACTTTCTGGGGAAGTTACTGGTGTACCCCAGTCCATATTGGAGTGCTCATAATACCATGCTCTTCTTCTCTGGAGCATCACTACATATTTACTAAGATGATTATCTGGATCAGTGTTGGCTTCCTCTAATAGACTGTTTCACCCCGCCAGTATCTAACTCCAATGCCTAGCAAGGTGTCTGGAACAATACAGATGCTCAGGGAGACATTTTCAAATTAATTAATTATGGAAAAATCTTGCTTTTGAACATCAAATCTTTTTTCCACTGTTTTTTAAAGTACCTTTTTTTTTTTTGTCTTTTTGAGACAGGGTCTCGCTGTACAGTTCAGGCTGGCCTTGAGCTCAGTTTTGTAGCCCAGGCTAGTCTCGAACTCTCACCGATCCTCCTGCCTCAGCCTCCCGAGTGCTGGGATTACAGGCGTGCGCCACCATGCCCAGCCTTAAATTACTTTTAATAAGAAATTACAATGTGACAGTTTCAAAACATGTTAGTAGAATATTCACAAAAATTGATACAATGCATATTGTTGTCCTCCTTATATTTATACAGGGCACAGGGTGTAGACATGATAAATTTTTCTAATGGTTATTGGTACAATAGATTTCTTCTCTTTGATCTAAGAGAAGGTAGTTGTATAGATAGTCAAATGTTCCATAATTACAGTGTTATACTGGCGAAACTGGCAATGTTAGAACTGTTGATTTGAGCCTTTTCAAATCTTAACATAGAACACAACTGATGATAGTCACATATGCTTTCCAGAAACTCTGCTTGCATGCTCTTATGGTGGTATGAATTTCTATCCTATCATTGCTGTTACCAAGGAAATCCATATTCTTAAATTTTTACACTGACAAGGAAAAACCCAATTGTAAAATTGAAGTATGTGACTAAGGATTATTTATTTGAATAAATAACTATGTTATAGGGTGGTGGCAGAGATTTTGTGAGCAAATTTAGTAAATTATGTCTCAGTGGAAAATTTAGAAAAAACTATGATTAGAAAATCTTAGCGGGGCGTGGTGGCGCACGCCTGTAATCCCAGCACTCGGGAGGCTGAGGCAGGAGGATTGGTGCAAGTTCGAGACCAGCCTGGGCTACAAAAGTGAGCTCAAGGCCAGCCTGAACTGCATAGTGAGACCCTGTCTCAAAAAGACAAAAAAAAAAAAAAAAAAAAAAAAAATCTTCACCATGTCAATCAAAGTTGGTGATCAATGGGGTGGCAGATGTCACAGCTAGATCACCCTCACATCTACTCCCCTGTCAGAAACAAATATGGAATAACAGGGAAATAAATCATAGTACCTGGAAGACTAGAAAATATGAAAACATTAAGGTAGAAGAGCCATTAGTGATGTGATGTATAAAGATATGAGAAAAGCAAGTAATAAAAATATGGGTATGAACTAATGTTAATGATGTAATATATTTTTGATCTTTTTGTTATTCTGTATTTTTTATTTCCTAATTTCATCTACATTGCAAATCAATCATACAGAAAAAAAAAAAAGAAAGCCTAGAGTTGCCAATTCCATGATTTGTTTTAGGTTTGGCTATACTGATCTATGACCCATAACATGCTGCTTTGTTGCTTTGAGCTTAGGGCATTTACTTGTTAAAGACAGATTGAAATAAATAGAGAATTTAGAATGCTGGTGTGTGTGTATGTTAGTGAGAACTGGACTCAGGGCAAGTGACCTTATGAGGGGATTTGGCCAGGGCAGGAATGGGAATGGAGAGGAGAATGTATGTTAAAATTTTTGGTGGGTCCTTGGCCTGGGTCTATAGTCTCCAGACACTGTACAAATGCCTTATGGGCAACACCTGTGCTCCACAGTTACGCAGGGAGGTAAGTCCCCTAATAACTATAGGGGAACATGAAAAAAGAAATTCGAAACAGATGTATTACTCTTTATTGCATATTTTAATTATGAACAATTACATTTTTTGGAACTACTAGGTACGTACATATATACATTTTTTTCCCTGTATTTTAGGGAAGTGTCTACAGGGTGTTCAGGGTCCCACTATTAGATTGGATTCATAGTGGTCTGCCTGTTTACAGCCTCCCAAGAGCTAGGATTATAGGCATGAGCCACCATCCCCAGTCTCAACTGCAGTACCCTAGGGGCTGGGCTAGCACAGCAGGCCAGGGGATTGAGCCCAGGCCCCTGCACCTGCTTACAGGCACTTTAATCGGCTGAGCTATTTGGCCCACCCAAGATAATGTTTATATATATATATTTTTTTTTAAAGGAAGGAAGGAGGAAGAAAAAAAGGTAATCCTACTCTATACAAGTGGCTGTTTCTTTGTAAGGACTACTTATTGGGGCCTTTCTTTTTTCATTGAAATAAGAGTCCTTGTGTCCAAGTTGACCTTAAGCTCTAAGGCTGGCTTTAAACTCACTGGTGATTCTCCTGTCTGCAACCCTGGAATGCTGGGATTACAGGCATGTGCCACCACACCTGGCTTATTCTACCACTTTTTTGTTTTTAAATGTTATGGCCAACTCAACCTGCCCTGGGTGTGGGGCTGGCACAACATGTGGTGCCAGGGATTGAACTTCGGTCCCTGCAGTTGCTTAAGCTTGCTTAAGTAGGTGCTTTAGACTGCTGAGCTATCTTGCTGGCTTCTACCACTTTTTAATAGTGATAAAAGATGAAAACAATCTCATTAGGTAAACTACATAGTAAATTGTGATATATTCAAGCTATAAAAAAGAAAAAAAAAAAAAAAGCCGGGCGTGGTGGCACACGCTTGTAATCCCAGCACTCGGGAGGCTGAGGCAGGAGGATCGGTGTGAGTTAGAGACCAGCCTGGGCTACAAAAGTGAGCTCAAGGCCAGCCTGAACTGCATAGCAAGACCCTGTCTCAAAAAGACAAAATAAATTAATGTTTTAAACATGCGGATCAGAGGAATGATTTTCAAATAGGGCTGCATCCTAGGGCAGGTGTGTATGGGGGGTGGAGGTGGGGTCTATAACAGAAACTCCACAAGGAGGACAGAATTGAATGGGCTATTTTGGCAATATATGTTTTATGGAAAACAAACATTAAAAGCCATCATTTTGTGTGTAACGGAAGAGTCTGATACTACATTCTGGGGATATACGGAAGGTATTAGTTATTCAAATAGAGAGGCAAACTTATCTCTAAAATAGCATCAGAAGTTTTAGAGAGCAGTTATAAACCTTTAAGTTTATCAGAAAGAGGGCACAAACTGATAAAAACTTTAGAAACAGTTATATAGGGATCTGGAATAAACATACTAAATGTACTTTTTCCTTTTGCTTTTCTTTTTTGATTTTGAGACAGGGTCTCACTGTATAGTTTAGATTGGTCCTGAACTCACTATGTAGCCTAGGCTGGTCTCAAACATGTAAGGATCCTTTTGCTTCAGTTTCCTGAGCACTGGGATTACATACCTGCACTACCATACCAGCCTAAATTCACCTTTTCAAGACTGATTCAAAAATGGAAGAAAAGCAGTAGTATGCACTTAGTTCTTATCACTTTTTCAGATCATATAATGATAGTTATGTTAACAAAGGCCAGCAAGTTAGGAGACTTACTCCATAAGTGAACTGAGCCAACAGTACACCAAGAAACTGCAGATACCCTCTTTACACACTGTAGTCCTCATTATTTGTTATGGGGACATCATTATTCTCTATAAGGATACTAAGAATTGCAATCAAGCTAGCTCAGTTGTTAATGATGTTATTTTGATACTTGGGAGAATTTATCTTAGAGGAGTTTCTATGAAGAGTGAAGCTGATATCCACTAGCAAAACAAATTTTAAAAATAACTTTCTAAGCCGGGCGTGGTGGCACACGCCTGTAATCCCAGCACTCGGGAGGCTGAGGCAGGAGGATGGGTGAGAGTTCGAGACCAGCCTGGGCTACAAAACTGAGCTTAAAGCCAGCCTGAACTGTACAGCAAGACCCTGTCTCAAAAAGACAAAAAAAAAAAAAAAAAAAAAAATCACTTTCTAGTTCTAACCACAGGCTCTTTCAGCACTCCTATTCCTTTTACTTGAGATGGTTCAATTTTCTCCACCTTGTTATTATGCTTATGAGGGCTGAAAATATAGAGTCATTAAAAAGGAGCTTTCAAAATCTAAACAAGGTTCTAAGTCCTTTAAATTAGTTTTTGTTTTCCTGTCATTTTGAATTGATAAGGCTTTGATGTTTTACTATAAACTGAGAGAATACAACAAAATTAAACCTCAAGAGTAAAGATAAATCCCTTAATGCTTAATGGAGAGGACTGAACCTGTATACAAGACACCTTGATTAAAAGTGAGTATGCTGAAATACCCAAGATGTGCACCTGGCTTATTTGAAAAATTAACACAATCAGCTCTAATTTCTAGAGCTCAAGTGGAACTGATTAGTGATGGGTAAAAACAAGTGCCTGGTGAGAAATTCTGGCCTCTCCTGTGCTGAAAGAAGCCCTAGGAAAAAGAGAAGTTAAAAGAAAATCAAGTTGCAAGTATTCTGCAAATTATTCCTGGTGACAATTTATTTGGCTGGTATATAGAAGTGGGGTTTTCGCCTCATAACAAGAATGAAAAGGGGATAAATAAAAGATGTTGTTCTAAGAATGATGTGATTAAGAAGAATTTGTGGTGTACAGGGAATCCGGCTTGGGGGGTAAACTTTGGAGAATAGAAGAGGATTGTGGAAAATAACAGTGGAACAAGAGGGTAAAATATGTCATCTGACTAATTAAAATAACAACCAGAATTCATTTTCCACTAAGAGAAGGCTGTTTAGATGTATTTGTCAGACAGTAAGACATATATGTTCAGCTTGCGATGTGTGTGCAAGACACACCCATTCCCTGCATAGCACCTGCTTACAATGCAATGGGATTATTTATAAGGGCAATTCCGTGGGAGTAAGGAGGAGGGGTTGTTCCACAGCAGGAGCTGGTAGAGAAATAACGAAGACAAAAGCAGCTAGGGAACCCTCTCTTCCTAGGCATTCTCTGTAAAGATTTATAGTGTGGAGAGCCTGAGGAGCAGCCAGCATAATAGGCAGGAGTTTCCTCATTCAGCATGCTAAATGTAAAATACATTTACCTGCTTCAATGTGACTCTTGGTATAAGAATGACAGTTGTTTGAAAGGCACAAAAGTAACAAAAAAGATTTTTTTGGAGGTTATGAAGCCTTCCTTAGGTTTAGGTACCTTCTGAGTAGGAGTGGAAAACAGGAAAACTATGCCTGAGTGGATTTTAGCAGATAAAAAAAAAATCTCAGTTTTCACTGAGGTCAAGAGGGAAAAACATCTAGATGGTCCTCACTGCTTCCATAGAGCACAGGTTCTATACATCTTTGTTAAACGAATGCTGCTGAGATGACAGAGGAACATAAAAAGGATATCTGAGATAAAAAGTGGCCAGAAAATTGATTAGACCAAATCCTTGGAAGGCAGTTCTAGAAACTATGCAGTCTTATCTCATAATATCTATTCTGATTCCCTAGAAATTGACTCTGAATGGTGAGGAAGGGCTTTCAAAGATGAAAACAGGTATAATATAGTAACTAGTGGTGATTTCTCTGATTACAGTGGAAAGCTATGAAAGTTTTGGAACTTACCCAGTTTCCATAACAATATAAGACAAGAGTACTCAAAATTACCAAAGTCCACTGCATTTATGCTATGTCCTACATACTGCAGCCTAGCCCACAGTGGAGTAAATATCTTAGAGCACATGCAGAAGCTTGAAAATTCACTTTTTCATTCTTGGATTTGAGATGGAGAAATACAGCATAACCAGCATTTTCACATACACGTGAAGAATTTCAAAGTGGTCACCAGTTGACTTCTGAAATAAGGTATCTAAAAGAGAAAGCATTTCTGGGCCTGGTGGCGCATGTCTGTAATCCCAGCACCTGGGAAGCTGAGGCAGGAGGATCAGTGTGAGTTCGAGACCAGCCTGGGCTACAAAAGTGAGCTCAAGGCCAGCCTGAACTGCATAGCGACACCCTGTCTCAAAAAGACAAAAATAAATAAATAAAATTTAAAAAATTAAAAAAATAAAAAATGAAAATAAAGGAGAAAGCATGTACTTAACAGAGAAGGTGACCAGTTACAAGACTATGGAAAAGCAGCAGAATAAGGGTGGGTAAAAATGTGCAGAACACACAGACCCTGTGTGCATCTCACTGTGCATATCAGCATCAACTCCAAGACTTCAAACAAAAACATAAGAAAGAGTCCCCTTACCCTCTGCTGATCTTTGAGGAAATCCAAACCTCAGTTTTTCTTCACTGATTGGCTGTTGTTTTAGCAATCCTGTGCCTCACTAGTGTTCTTGGAGCCTGTTTTCCTACTCATCCATTCTGTTGCCTAGCAGTAGACGACGTACTATTTTTAGTTTTCATGCCCACAGATCTTGAAGGGGTCTACCTAGGACCTCCTCATTCCTCTCCATTCATCTCTGCATATCTAGGAAGATGTAATCACCCTATCTACACAGAGCTTCTCTGAGGTTTCCAAGGAGCAGTCAGGATCAAAATTGAACAAAACTATCTTCTTGCCTCTATTTAAGACTATAAGGCATAAGGGAGGTCTTGCTGCAGCTTAATATTTACTGAAAGCTCACAAAGCTTTAATATACATGAGAAGAAAATTATGGCATGATCTTTAGCCTCTAGGGGTCTGAGCTGAGTCTTCATTAAAAGCTACAGTGCTGACTTCCCACAGAAGCAGAGCAACACAGTAAAGGAACATTATACCATCAGTGATTGGCTAATGCGACTTCACTTAGCAGGCAGAGCTTTTCAGCAAGATGAGAGACACTCCCTGTTTTCTACTGTAGGTCCCCAAAGCACAGATTCAGCCTCATTTAATGCAGTTATTATATTTTAATTATCACAATTTACTTGTTTATTGATTCTAAAAACATTCGCTGAGTGCAGTCTACTATGTTTTAGGCACAAATCAGGTACTAATGACTGTTAGCAGAGTGAACAAATGGAACCTCACTTGCAAGTGAGAATGCAGTGAGTATGTTACATGTGTAGGGGGCATAAGTGTAGGACTAAAAAAAAAGTGTTGCTTGAGCTAAATTTTGAATATGAGTGGGAGTTACCCTGGTGGATTTTTTTTTTTTTAAAAAGCATTCCAGGAAGAGGTAAGAACACATGCCAAGGCATGGAACTATATACAGACTTCATCATGACTTGGATGATATGAAGCCAGCCTAGGTGCAGCATAGAAATAGGAGAGAAAAACTTGCCTTCACATATGCATTAGCATCAGCCCAAGAACTGATTTGAGGTAGTATGCTTAAAATATTTGTTTAGAAAAGAATTTTCATTTGAATTTGAAGGAGTTAAAATAACCCACATAAACTCAAACTTAGGATTTTCTAAGGTTAGGAAGAGGGATAACCCTGATAATTCTCAGGGATGACCAATAAATACTTTGCTAGCCCTAGGACTCAACAGGAAATTCAGCTGAATGACGTGGAGCACTCCTATAATTCCAGCACTTAGAAGGTTGAGGAAGGAAGATTGCTGTGAGTTTGAGGCTAGCCTGGGCAGTGAGTTCAGGTCAGACTACAGAGGGAGTCTAAAAAAAAAAGAAAAGAAAAGAAAACCAAACCACACTCACACTGAAATCAAAACCAAAAAGCCCAGAAAACTCTTCTTTATAACTTAAGAGCTACGGGTAGATGGTACTGAAGGCTTTCTCTATGTGAGACTCATAAATCTGAAATCAAACAAATAACAAAAATTAAAAAGGAGGGAAGATCCCAGTAAAAAGAAATGTTTCTCAAAATCAGAGAGATCACATATGGAAAGTATAATGTTAACTTTGTAAACATGTTATCCAAATGTATGGCTATGTCATTGTTGTCACAGGAAAGCAAAGTGTGGCCCATGCACCCAAAGCATATGGACAAACTAATGAGCAAAGAGGCTAGGATGCAGCTGCTTGCCGAGGCACAGGACAGCAGCTTTCAGTGATGCCTCTACATTGACTACTTTAGATACTCTGCAAAGCCTATTGCTCTCCATGCTTTTCCTGCTCTTTACAGCAAAAGATAAGAGAAATACACACTGAGTCTATGTGAACTCCTTCAGGGCAAGAACTCTCATATTTATACTAAGTGTTGGCAAGTAAGTAGCACTTAGTATATCTATGGGTCCCTGAGGGGATTGCTGGAATGGGTATGGAGAATAGAGATGCTATAATGGAAACAATAATCATGTCTCCAGCTGGACACTGACAGTTTAGGTTTCTTGGTCCAAACGATAAGCAATTACGATTCAAACTTGGTTATTAAGATTGAAGGGTGGGATACATAATGATATTCCTATCAGAAATAAATATATCAATCTAAGAAATGAAGATAGAAGAAACCAAGCAACATTGCTGGAGAGCAACACGTGGGGCTAAAAGAAATAGATTCTGTAACTTAAAAGATGGGAAACCAATTTACATAAATATGATCCACTTAGGAACAGGTGTACTGGGGGAAAAAGGCAAAGAATGTGGAAAATGGGCCTGGAAAGGTTTTACTCTCTATGTTCAAGGAAAAGGAAGCACTGCTGAAATATAGAAAATGTTGGATGAAGAAAACAGAAGAATATGGTCATAGAATATGGGTAAGATCAAAGACTGAGAAATTCAGAGTAAAATTCAGACACATTTCCACACATTCAAATGAAAATGAGTGAGCCATTCTTTTATTTCTCCTTGAAGAGAACATTTTTTAAGCAGATTAGGGCCACCTGGTGATATCCTTCACACATTCTGGAATGACTTGATTTGCAGACTTATATTGTGATTACTGGAGAGTTAAGCACTCTTCTTAGAGAAGCTTTTAAATCTTAATGTTTACCTTATGCTACACATATGAATCAGTAAAGTGATTTTTTTTTTTAGGGTTAAGAAAGGGTGTGAGATGAGCAGCCTTCAATAAAAAGACAAATTTAAGAATAAAACTCCAAGACAAATCTCTAAATTAAGAGCAAACATCATATTTGTAGGCTCAGCACTTCTGATTTTCTCTAAAAACAATATATACCCTTGCTTATCTTGATCTGTTCAGCTACTGAGAGTGGTTTGAACACAACTTTATAATGGGAGATGCAAATTATTATGAACCTCCATCAGTGTTTACTCCATTGAGCTATTCATGAGGTACCACACCCATCCATGAGGAAGCCATCAAATTAAAAACACAACCAAGAAAATGGTAAACTAGGTTGCTGTTTCCTCACTAGCTTGATCTCACTGTTTCACAATGTAATCCCAGGAATCTAGGGAAGCCAGTTTTATTAAAGGAAGATGTTATTAGCTTGGCTGTGTGGAAAGAAGAAAGGGGAAAAAGAAAACTTCTAGAATAGCTTTATATTATAAAACTCCACTGCTTGGGCCTCTCACCACTCCATTTTTTGATAGGAAAGCAGAGTCTATCCTTGGGCCCAAAGTTAAACTCTCAGGATTTAGCTTCAATGAAAACACTGAGTGGATGAGCCAAAATGGCATTACTATGTCAGATATAGAATCTTTGCTGTTTTCAGACAACAGACTTCCACTAACTCCCTATCTCCCCAACCCCAAGCCCTGCTGGGCAAATGTTCTGGGTGGTATTTATGGACCAATGTCAAGGGGCACACAGGGCAGTGAGGGTCAAGATTTCTTGATCATTTGTTTCCTTCTCCCTCAAAAGTTCTGTAGCAGTGAAGGTGGGCTCAGAACACCTCAGAAGGGTTCCTATAGTTCCCTTGAGGAAGTGCTGTTAAAGACCTGCTTCCAGATCCAATTATGTCTAGAGGTACCTCCAGATACCATTATAGTGGGGTTGCCAATCAAGGACACAATAAGTTGAATATGGGACTACTGTGGAAGTCTATTCTTATAGTAGTCTTAGCTTCAGTTAATCCTCATTCATTTGTTTAATCATCACATTAAGCATATATTATTGCAAAGCCCCATTCCCGGCACCTTTATACAATTTATTAACCAACATCCACTCTTCTGTTTCTCCTTGACATATTTTCCCACATAAAAGTTGAATAACAGTTTCAAGATTTCAAGTTTTGTAACCTTGGGCAAAAAGGCTACACCTTTCTAAGGCTAAAGCATCTAATGTTTAAAAGGGGGTAATTTCCAAAGGCTGTGGGGATTGTAGGATATGTTGAAACATACCCAGCATAGTGCCTGGCACACTGGTGTTCAATAATCCTTTATATCCTTTATTCTTTCCTTCCAGGCGTAGCAAAGTCAGTTATTCCACCTGATCTTATTGCTTCCGAACGATCAAGGCTTGTTCCATCTTTGCTTCTGAGGCCTGGATAGTCCTCTCCTTGGGGCCCTGTGCTCTTAGAGCAGTTTTTATCTCAATAGAGTCAAGCTTGGAGCCAAGTGAGCTATTACAGAAAAAAGAAATTCTAATGCGCAATGTAGGGGTACAAAATGAGCAATAGCCACCGCCCCTATCCAATCTCCTCCTGACACTGTTGGAATAGAACAGGGATACCAGTGAGTGCATACAGAATCCACAAAGAGCTCAAGGCCAGTCTTCTGAGCTGCGAGCTAAGGAAGTCACTGGGGTCTGGTAGGACACCTCCTCAGTGGTTCCTTGGGGCAGCTCTAGAGCACCGTCCATGGTCCCCTCCGGCTGCACCACCACCACCGTTTCCGGAAGCGGCCCTGTGTTCCCACGTGGGCTCCCAGGGAGCCACTGTGGCCCTGGCTCCCCTAATGACTCAGAGGGTCCCCGGGGACAGTGCGCCCACATCGGGTTCCCCAAGGCAGCAGGCGTTTTGGGCGCCTCCATGCACACAGGGGATGGCTGAGGGGTGGCTTTCCACTCCTCCTAAGGGCTTCTCCCATGGCGAGAGGCAGCGCCTACTCGGGCTCACCTACTTCCCCACGGGCGGGCGCTCAGGGGCTCCGAAGACCATCGGGACCCGCAGACCCGCCCCTAGGTGACAGCCTGGTCCCCGCTTACCCCGCCCCCGCTTACCGGGACCGTCCGGTGCGGGACGCGGGTCCCGGGCTGGCGGACTCTGTCCACGGCCGCTCGCTCAGGAGCCGACGTGCGGGGCCCAGCGCAGGGAGCGGGCGGCGCGCGCTCCCTGAGCACACCCCGCGCCCAGCACGCTGCGGCGCGTGCGCCCGCGCCAGGCGCCCTCGGCCGGCGGTGGGCGCGCCCTGCCCCGCCCCTGCGCCTCCGGCTCGGGCCTCTTGGCTCGGCCGGGCGCTGGGCCGCGGGGGGCGGGGCGGCGACTCTGCACTCTGTGGGAGGGTGTGGGGGTCCGGGACTGCGCCAGCCGGACGCCCCTGCCGCAAGGTCAGGGTTCGCCCGCGGGAGGCGGCAGGGGAGCGCTGTAGGGGCCTCACCGAGGTGCAGCGGGGCGACGTGGTTGGTGTCACTGGGGCTGCTGGGGTGGGGAGAATGACTCATCCGCGGTCTCCAGGCTCTGGACCTGGCGCTGGGCACCTATCGTGATGGTAACACGGCCTCCGGAGGGTGCAGCTGAGCCTGCACAGGGTCCTTGGCTGGCCCAACACACCCGCCGCCCCGTTTCAGAGATTACTGGTCTTCCATTTCCAGCACCAAAGCTGAGAGTTTGTAACCCACTAAGTGCTGCAGCATCCTTATCCCTGAGACTGTCCATCCACACAGCCAGCTTGTCAAGAGGCCATAACTTGAAAACTATAATGTTCATTGCAACAAACTCCATCCTTTGAAGAGACAAAGAAAAACATCAAGCCATAAAGAATGTAACAAATACTTAGGAGGAAATAACTGGCGATGGGCATATATACTCAGAACTTTTAAATTTATTTTCTAACACACCTCCATTTTCTTGTGTATTGAATTTATAGATCTCAGATACCTATATCGCCATTTTTGATCATTTCATATTTTTTTCCACGTGGTCCCAGGTATAGAGTATATGTGTGGTGGAGTGGAAAATCCATTTTGTTCTTGCAGTGGAATTTAGCAATAGGGAATATAATGTATTTATAACACTATAGATTGCTATTTCAAACACAAAATAACAGCTATTGTTTTAAATATCTTGTATATATTGTCACAACACCTCTTTGAGGAACAGTACTATTAATTTTTACATTTTTCTGTTGATAACTGAGGCAAATTTACTGATTTACTAAAGTGACATAGCTTTACTGGTGGAGGTGAGTTGGAAATCCAGATATTCAGCCCAAGACCGGAAGCATTTTATTGTGCTATCCCTGAGAAAGGAGGGGCTGCTAACCACTAATACATGGAGTTCTAAAATTAGTACTTGTTTTACAGGAGCTGATTTATTTTGTTTGTTGTGGACCTAACAGTAAAGAGCTGACTGTGCTTTCTGTGGGGAGAGGGTCCCTTCACCTTCTTCAGAATTACATCAGATCAACAATTTCACAGCCAGGGTGGAAGACTTCTCTGAACTGTTTTTAGAAAGTGCTTTCTTTGTCAGCTATTTGGCCTATGTAGGACAGGAGGCAGTAACAATATCACATTAAGATCGCTGTTGGTTAATACATTCATTTAAAAATGTGTACTGTGCAGGTATAATATGCCAATCTTGTGCTGAGAACTATTGGGGATGCAAATTAAGAAACAGTACTTTCTGCTGAGGTTCTATAATATCAAATGTGGGGGTCCACCCTGATAGCTGTCTAATCTTAAACATTTCTGCCAACTCTGGCCTCTAAACACATTAATTAGTTTCCATCACATTAATATCATACACTAGGAATTAAATTTTAACACAAAGCCTTGGAGATACTTAAACTATATCCAAATCATAGCATCTGTTTTCTTTCTCTCTGCTCTCCTCACCCCATCTTGCAAGAGTGGAAATCAAACCCAGGGCCTTGCATATGCTAGGCAAGTACTCTACTACTGAACTACTCCCTAAGTTCCCATAACAGTATTTCAGCCTACCTACAAGTGTATGTGCCTGTTAAGATAAACTATTATTATTGTTGATCAGACATACACGTTTTCTTAAGTATTAAACTTTACCTCAATAAATTTGAGTCATTTATAAGACAATGAATGCACCTGGAGAACATAATCTTAAGTGAAATAAACCAGGTACACAAATTTAAATACCACATTGTATCTCTTGTGCAAAAAACTCAAAAGGTAAACAAGGAGCATAATGGAGGGTAGATATTGGGAAGTAGGAAGAACATCTTCAAATAGGAAGAGAGAAAGAGGGGAGAGGGAGACCAGAGGAAGGAAAAGGGGAAAAACAAGAGAAGGAAAAGTGGAAACAAAACGTTTGCAAATGGAGAAAGAGGGCTGAAGGGAAGGAAATGGTAAGAAAAGAATCATATGTTAGGTACAGGTGTATATCCCTTTGAAGAATATGATCATTGTATATATCTGTCGTCATTCTGAACATTATTTTACTTCCTTTTCTTATTGGCTGTTTTTCCCCTCATGTGTTCTATAAACATGCTCAAATTTCTGTTATCCTAAGAAACTCTTTCATTGACTCATTTCAACTACTGCCTGTTGTGGTTTGAACATGTCTGTCTCAAAGTACATGGATTGGAAACTTAATCTTCAAAGCAACAGTGTCGGGAGGTGGGATTTGATAAGAGGTGATCTGGTCAGAAGGGCTCTGGCTCCTTGAGCAGATTCATGCTGTTTCCATGGGAGCTGGTTAGTTATGCAATCAAGTCCAGCTTGCTCTTGCCTTCTCTGGCTCTCCTGCTTTCTCTCAGGGGATGATGTAGCAGAACGGCCCTTACCACATGCCAGTGCCAGGCTCTTGAACTTCATAACCATGAGCCAAATACAATTTTGTTCATTATAAATTGCCCCATCTGTGGTATTCTGCTATAAAAGCATGAAGTGGACCAAGACATTATTTAATCCTTCCCCTTCTTAAAAAACCCCACAACATTTATTATTTAGGACAGTTTTAGTTTTACAGAAAAATTGCAAAGATGATGTGGAGAGTTCCCATAAACCTCACACCAGTTTTCATTTTATTACCATCGTAGAATGAGTATTGACTAATGTTAGGAAATGACTTCTTTCTGTTCCATGATCTCATCCAGAATACTATGGTACATTCAGTCATCATGTCATTAGGCCCCTCTTGGCTGGCATAGTGTCTCAGACTTTGTTTTAACACTGCTGGTCAGGTATTTTGTAAGATGCCTTACTATTAGAGTTTATTTTACTTGTTTTATTATTTTTTTTCTTGTTTCAGAACTTTTTGTTTGTTTATTTATTTTTATGGTTGGCTCAGCCTGCCCTGAGGGCAGGGCGGGCACAGCATGTGGTGCCGGGGATCAAACCGCAGTTTCAGCAGCTGCCCAAGCTTTCCTAAGCAGGCGCTTTAGACCACTGAGCCATCCTGCCGGGCCCACTAGTAGAGTTTATTTGACATTTTTTTTCATGATTAACTAGGATTTTGAATTATTGGGAGAAAGATTACTGTGAAAAATTGTCATTTTTGCCATATCATATAGAGGGTGCATACTGTCAACATGGCTTATTGTTGTTCAATCATCTGGCAGAAGTAGTGCTTTTTTGGTTTACTTCATTGTAAAATTATTCTTTTTCCTCTCTTTCTGTTATATTTTCAGTGAAGTCCCTGTGTGCAGCTTGTACTTAAAAAGTAGAAGAATTAGATTCCACTTTCCTGAGAAGAAAAATCTATGTAAATCATTAATTTTTTTTTCATTTAGAATTCTTCTATGTGGGAAATTTGCCATTTCTACTTAGTAAAATCATTCTTAAAATCATATAGGTAGTGCAATCCATATTCATTGTTGTTTGTTTGGTTTATTTTCTTTTTAATTATGGCTGGCTCAGCCTGCCCTGGGGATGGGCTGGCACAACCTGTGGTGCCGGGGATCGAACCACAGTCCCTGTGATTGCCTAAGCTTTCCTAAGCAGGCACTTTAGACCCCTGAACCATCTTGCTGGCCTGTTTGTTTCTTTTTGGGATAGGGTCTCACTATGCAGTTCAGCCTGGCCTTGAACTCACTATGTAACCCAGGCTGGCCCCAAACTCACAATAATCCTCCTGCCTCAGCCTGCTGGCATTATAGGCATGCACTATACGACAAATGGTTGAAATTCATGCTTTTTTTTTTTGGCATATATTTCTATGAATTTTGAAAAATATATTCAGTCATGTAACTACCATCCAAATCAAGATGTAGAAGTGTTTAATTATCCTCAGATTCTTGTTTTTAGTGTATGTGCTGCCGAAGCAAGCACGAGATTCTTGTTTTTGTCTCTTTGCACTCAACTACTCTCCCATTCAAGACTCCTGGTGTGATAATTAATCGAAATATGTCAATTTGACTTCAGTAAGAACCAACTAGGAGGGCTGGCCAGATAGCTCAGAGGACTAAAGCAGCTGCTTAGGCAGGCTCATGGGCCAGGGTCCGATCCCCAGCGTGCTGTGCTGGCCCTGCCTCCGGGGTGCACTGAGACAGCGATTGAGACTGAGCGTGGTGGCACACACCTGTAATCCCAGTGCTTGGGAAGTGGAAAAGAGGAGGATCACTACAAGTCTTACCTGTGTAGTGAGACCCTGTACTAAATACATTTAAAAAAGAAAGGAAGAAAGAAAGAAACGAAAAGAAAGAAAGAAAGAGAAAGAAAGAAAGAAAGAAAGAAAGAAAGAAAGAAAGAAAGAAAGAAAGAAAAGGGAAGGGCCAGCCAAATAGCTTAGTGGATCAAAGTGTCTGCAAGCAGGTGTAGGGGCTGGGGGTTCGATCCCTGGCCTCCCTCCTTCTCATAGTTGGAAGCTCTGCTCATTAGGCTGCTTCTCTCCTTCTGCAGAGACCTCCTGTCGTTGGGGCTCAGCTCTGTCCTGTGGAGCCTGCAGCCCACAGCCTTCAGGTTCCATCAGCACTGGGACAGCTTCTCCTGTCCATTTCTAGAGCAATGCCCAGATTCTCCTGCTTCTTTTTAGTCATATTGCTTGTCAGGAGTCTCTGGTTATCACTCAGAAAGCCAGTTTTTCCAGTACCATTTATTTTATTTTTTTATTTTTATTTTTTTGTCTTTTTGAGACAGGGTCTTGGTATGCAGTTGAGGCTGACCTTGAGCTCACTTTTGTAGCCCAGGCTGGTCTTGAACTCACACCAATCCTCCTGCCTCAGCCTCCCAAGTGCTGAGATTACAGGTGTGAGCCACCATGCCCGGCTCCAGTACCATTTATTAAAGAGGCTATATTTGTTCCAGTGAAGGTTTTGGCTCCTTTGTCAAAGGTAAGGTGCCTGAGTATGTCTGCTGATGATTCTGTCCTAATATCCTTCAACTGATGAATAAAAAATATTCCTTGTCTATATAATACTACCCCCTCATTAAAATGACATGAAGGACTGATATATTCAACAGATGAATTAAAGTAGTGGCATTAGGTATTATCTAAATTTTTTTGTAGAATTCATCAGTGACTTTATCAGGACCCGGGCTTTAAAAAAAACAAAAAACAAGTTCTTGCTGTCTAGTTCAAGCTGGCCTTGAGTTCACTATGTAGCTAGATTGGCCTCACTGTTGGTAACTTTTCAATTGCATCTTTAATTTCACTGATTGATATATTGATTTATTTAGCATTTTATATCTTCTTATTTCAGAATTATCTAGAAACCTGCCTATTTCTTCTGTGTTTTCCATCTGATTAGAATATTCCATCTGATTCTCAAAGTAGGCATTGATGATCTTGATTTCATTAAGATCTGTTATGATTTTATCCTTTTTATTCCCAATTGCATGGCTCTTAGTCTTTTATTTCTTGTTTTTGATCATTGACTATGGATTTGTCAATTTTAATTAATATTTTGAAGAACCAACTCTTTGATTCATTGATTCCTTGTATTATTTTCTTAATCTTCATTGCATTATTTTCTGCTCTGATCTTTGTAAGTTCTCATGCAAGCTTTGGGCTTGACATGCTTTTATTTTTCTGGAATCTTGGGCCTCAATATTAGGTTGTTTATTTTAGCTTACTCTGTTTTCCTGATATGAGTATTCACTGCTATAAATTTCCTTCGTAGGACTATTATCATTATTTTTCACAAGTTCTGATATGCTGTACTGGCATTATCATTTCATTGTAGAAACTGTCTAATTTCTTCTTTAACTTCATTTGTGACACATTGGTTGTTCTGGTAGTGTAGTGGTTGATACAATGTGTCAACTTGGCTGAATGACTCAGCAGCCCGATTCCCTGTTGGTGGTACCCCACTCTGGGGTACAATTGGTTCTTCCCTGAAGTGTGACCAGGGCCTGCCTAGGATATGGCTGGATTTCTTCCTAGAACGGGATCAAGGGCCCATCCTGGGGTATGATTGGTTCCACCCTAGGGCGCAGTGAGCCCACGTCAGAATGACTGAGCACAAAAAGACTTTTTAAAGGGCTGAAGGTGCCGGGTGTGGTGGTGCATGCCTGTAATCCCAACACTTGGGAGGCTGAGGCAGGAGGATTGGTGTGAGTTTGAGACCAGCCTGGGCTACCAAAGTGAGCTCAAGGCCAGCCTGAACTGCATAGCGAGACCTTGTCTTTTTCAGTTCCTTTCATTTATTTACATGTTGTATGAAGTACTTTGTGGCATATTTTGGAGCATGTCCTGTGTGTGATTGAGAAGAATGTGCTATGTGGTGGAGCACTCTATAGACATATACTACATCTACTTGTTCAACAGTTTGGCTCAGTTCTGATATTTCACTGTTGATTTTTTGTTTCATTGATCTGCCTATTTGTGACACTGGGGTGTTGAGGTCACCCACTATAGTTGTATTAGTGCTTCTTTGATTTTTCATATCTGATAATATTTGTTTTATATAGTTGGATTGACTGTAAATTATAATTTACATCAAATATATATTGATGAATATATATTTATGGTTGTTATCTCTTCCTCTTGGATTGTTTCCTTATAAGTATATAGTGCTCTTCTTTGTTTCTATTAATCAGTGTATGCTGGAAATCTACTTTATCTGTAAATAAAATAGCTGCACCTGTTTTTTTTTGGCTGATTTCAATAACATGGAATATTGTTTGTCATGCTCTGACTTTCAGTCTATTAGGTTTTTTTTTTTTTTTTTTTTTTTTTTTTTTTTTTTTTTTTTTTTTTTTTTTTTTTTTTTTTTTTTTTTTTTTTTTTTTTTTTTTTTTTTTTTTTTGCCTTTTTGAGACAGGGTCTCAGGATGGGCTTGAGCTCACTTTTGTAGCCAAAGCTGGTCTCAAACTTGCACTGATCCTCCTGCCTTAGCCTCCCAAGTGCTTGGATTATAGGCATAAGCCACCATGCCTAGCCAGACTATTAATTTTTTTCAGCTTATTATTTTTTTAAATTAAATGTGTTTCTTATATGCAGGATATTATTATTATTTTTTTTTGAATTATTTATTTATTTATTTCTTGTTTCAGAACCTTTGTTTATTCACCCATTTTTATGGCCGGCTCAGCCCACCTTGAGGGCAGGGTTGGCGCAGCATGTGGTGCCGGGGATTGAACCGCAGTCGCTGAAGCCGCCCAAGCTTTCTCAAGCAGGCGCTTTAGACCACTGAGCCATCCCGCCGGGCCCCTATGCAGGATATTATTTGATCTTGCTTATTTTGAGGCAAGTTCTCACTCTGTAGTTCAGGATGGCTTTGAATTTATTATGTAGCCTAGGTTGTCCTTGAACTAATGATTGTCCTTCCTCAATTTTCTGAGTGCTGGGATTACAGATGTGTACTAACAAGCCTGGAAGGATCTTGTGTCTTGATCTGTTTCTGTTGTACATGAATTGAGATCGTTTACATTGACCATTAACATTATAATTTAAATGTATCAACTTATTCTTTTCATGTTATTTTCCTGTTACTGATTCCTTTGTTTTCCTCTCTGTTTAATTGCTTATTTTGCCTTGTGAACTCATTCTGTCAGAGTTCATGGAGTTGTAGTCCTTATCTCTCTCTAGAACGTCCTTGAGAGCATTTTGTACTGGTGATTTGATGGTCATGAATTTCCTCAGGTGTTCTTTGTCATGAAAGTATCTTTTTTTCTTCATCAATTTTTTTTTTTTTTTTTACAGTTTTTGTGGTTTTACTGAAGCAGAAATGAACATATACAGCGGCCGTCTACTCGTTTTCTTCACTGCGCAGCCTGGCATTGGGATTGGTGACTCAGATGGCTGGCTGGGCTGCTCTTTCCACGATGGCCTTGCGGTTCTTAGAGGAGACGTTGTGAGCGATCTCTGCACAGTAAGACTTGTTGCACATCAGCAGCACCTCCAGCTCCTTAACATTGTGCACCAGGAACTTCCGGAAGCCACTGGGCAGCATGTGCTTTGTCTTTTTGTTACGTCCATAACCTATGTTGGGCATCAAGATCTGGCCCTTGAACCTTCTCCGCACCCTGTTGTCGATTCCTCTGGGTTTCCGCCAGTTTCGCTTAATTTTGACATATCGGTCAGACTGGTGCCGGATGAACTTCTTGGTCCTCTTTTTGACGATCTTGGGCTTCACGAGGGGTCTGAGGGCTGCCATGGTGCCAAGCAAGAGATGGCGGCCACCTCCGCAGGCAGCGCCGAGGAAGAGAGCTCTTCAGCAATTTTGAAAGATCATTTTGTTGGTACATCAATCTGGTTAGAGATTGTTTTCATTTAGGGCTTGAAATGTTTCATACCAACCTCTCCTTGAGTTAGGGATTTATGTTGGAAGTCTGCTGCAATTCTGATGGGCTTTCCTTTATTTTTTAATTTTTAATTTCTATTTTTTTCTCTTTTTGAGACAAGGTTTTACTAGGCAGTTCAGGCTGATCTTCAGCTCATTTTTGTAGCCCATGCTTGTCTCAAACACACACTGATCCTCTTGCCTCAGACCCCCAAGTGCTGGGATTACAGGCATGTGCCACCATGCCTGGCAGGCTTTCCTTTAAAGGTGATTTCTTTCTTTTCCTTAACAACTTCTAATATTCTGATTTTGCATTTTTTTTAAAATTCTATTTATTATTTTTATTCCTGTTTCATAACCTTTGTTTGTTTATTCACTCATTTCCATGGCCGGATTAGCCCGCCCTGAGGGCAGGGCTGGTACAGCATGTGGTGCCCGGGATCGAACCGCGGCCCCTGAAGCCACCCAAGCTTCCCCAAGCAGGCGCTTTAGACCACTGAGCCATCCCGCCGGGCCCTGATTTTGCATTTAATATCTGGAATCCTGATTATTATATCTCTTGGCATAGATATTTTTTGTCAGGGAGTAGGACAATTACTAATTGGAGTTATTTTTGTCTCACTTTTCTATATTTCAAATTCTTTTTACCTACTTGGTCAGTTTTTATCCATTACTTCTGTGTACAGATTTTTTATGTTGTTTGCTTTATTTCCTGCTTTTTCATGAACTCTGATCAATAGTATGTCATTCTTCTTTGCCTCATCTAGGAGCTGCTGGATTGACTTCCTATGGTCCTTGGATAGTTTTTTTTTTTTTTTTTGGTGGGACTGGGGTTCAAACTCACGACCTTGCACTTGCCAGGCAGGCACTTGTGCCACGGAGCTATCTCCCCAGACTCCTTGGATAGTTTTAAAAAGTCTTTTTTTTTTTTTTTTCTGATTGCTAACTACAAGCCTGTCTTCTGTGTCTGAGATTCTATCTTCACACTAATTCATTCTGCCACACATAATTTCAATGGAATTTTTAATATTATGGATATCATTTTGAATCTGTTTCATGGATTCTATTTCTTCCCTGTGTTGGATATTCATGTTTTCTGTCATTTTTCTAAGCTCCTTTATTTTTTAATTTGTATTGATCCATCACCACTGAGCATATCTTTTATGATGATTACCATCTCTGTAGTTATCTGAGAAACTATTTCTGATTTGATTTCTTTATAGAACCTTGTCTGCTTGTTACTTCTGCTGTTACCATTTCAGAGCATCCAGATCAGTGGCTTTTGAGTTGTTTGAATTTACCTCCTGCTGGGTTTGCCTTTGGTTAGCTGGATGTGTGGGGTTGCGTCTTCTTTAAGAATCTTCTTATTCCTTTTCTGTTTTTTCTTTTTTTTTTTTTTTAGCTCAGTTCCTGGGTTGATACTTGACATATAGGACAAGTTTTCAAACAGTAAACATAGAATGATTTAATATTACAATAACCAACACAACAAATATAAACACTTGGTTGATTATAGAATATTCTTCTCTTTACCAAGAATAATTTGTGCTTATTGTTATTGTCCATCTGAACTAACACATAGCCTCTTCGGATTCTTATACAGTCTCATGAAAACAAAAGGAACTTTATGCCAGACAGTGTAAGCATGCCCAGAGCTTATTCAGGTCACTGAGCTTGATTCAGTATGCTGGTCTGCAGGCACTGCATGCTACTGCCTTTTGTTAAAGGATGAAGTCTATTCTCATAAATAATTCAGCCTCAATTTTTTTGGGTGATTATGCTACATGAAATATTAAAATTAAATTATTAAAAAATAGTATAAGTATCCTTACTGGCAAAACTAGACCATTTACTCTTTTAAAAATGTAATTCCTTCCTTCAGTGCTTGGCTCACACAAGACAGAAACTGCTCCAGCAGCATTCAACCCACAAAATTCAGTTAATTGAGTTGATGTTGTTGTTGTTTTTGCCATAACTTTCAATTTGTAAAGTGTTATTTGCACTTTCTTTTCTTACTGTTTGTTTTATATTCGATCTAGAAACTTTATAAAGATAGATGTCTGAACTTCCTTTTTGCCTCCTTCCTTAGGCTTAAATGCCGTTGTTCAAGCATTTATTCCCTGTTAGGACTGATTCAGTTTCCACTGAAGATTTGAAGGCATTAGAGTTTCATTACTATGTCTAGTGCATCTTTTCCATTGAGGTTATGTTTATCTTCCCAAGAATTAAAAGATATATATGTAAAGCAGAAAAACCTTCGTTGTGTAAAACTCATACAAGACCAGGATGGCAAAGCAAAGCTTTACGAATTCCTTCTCCAGTATTTCTCTTACCACCCATTCTCCCATGCTGCTTACACACTTTTCCTGTCCATGAGGTGGCACACTTGCATGCAGGCAGTACTTCCCTTCTCTTCATGTGTTTGCATGGAATACTCCTCACTCTCATTCCTTCTTACATGGGAAGAATTGGTTATTTTTCCAGATACAATTTAAACTCCTCCATTTTAGCTGAAAGATTGAATTATTCTGTCTGGACATACTAACTAAAACTCTTCCTACCACTATTGTAAAAAAAAAAAAAAAAAAAAAAAACCTTAATCTATGATAGTTAACTCTTTTATTTATTATTATTATTATCATTATTATTACAATAGTTAATACACTGCATTGCATGATGTTGTCTTTGTCATAGTTGTTCAGAGTACAAGATGCAGACATGATTTCTTGTCTAAACATCATTTTTACATATCTTTCCTTTCATGGCACAAAGAGAAAGTAGCTGTATATATACTCCATAACAGTAGTGGATTATAATGTGCCTCTATTGCCAATTAAATGTTTAACATAATTAGAGGCCAAGTGATCTGGCTCCAAAAGAAACAGAGTCCCTAGGTCCCTTAGTGATCTCTGGCACTATCTGTGTATACTCATGACAAGATGCTGAAATGTTTTAAGACTTATTGTTGCAGTTAATGAAATGGGGCTCATAAAATTTCCTTCCTCATGGACATTTAAGTGTTAAGTGAAAATATATAAGATACTGATAATAATAGTGCTACACAGTAATCAGAGTGGAAATTAGTCTAATTTTATAGATGAAGAATGAGGAATCGCAGAGACTAAGTACTTTGACCAAGGTTACATATTAATTAAATAATTCAGTCTAGATTTGAATCAACATGAAAATACTTAATCTCATGTTTAGGTGTCATTTTATTTTTGTTTTATTCCTAGTACTTCTCAGTATTACTTATATATGTACATTCTTTTTTTTTTGTCTTTTTGAGACAGGGTCTTGCTATGCAGTTGAGGCTGGCCTTGAGCTCACTTTTGTAGCCCAGGCTGGTCTCGAACTCACACCGATCCTCCTGCTTCAGCCTCCCGAGTGCTGGGATTACAGGCGTGTGCCACCACGCCCGGCTATATATGTATATTCAATGAATGATTTTTTAAAAAATGAAGCCAGTAGATATTTGCATTCATTTGTATATGTTTTATAACTCCTATTAAGGTAGTATTATAATTAATATATATGAATTAAAACTATAAAGATATATTTTAATATTTTATAAGATAGAGGGAAAAATGACATGAAACTAGGGACAGATCTCTCCCAGGCTAAACAAAAGAGAATCATCTGGGAAATATTAGAATTTTGGGACTATTGCCATTATATTGGCTATTTCTTAATGATGACTTGCCAACACTGGACACTGAAGTTATATTTTTTTCTTATTTTGAAGTAGCATTAGTTGTGAAATTTAATTATACTCCCTGAAAAATATAGACATTGTTTGTATATTGGGTTTGGAAATACAAACTACAGGGTTAGTAGCTACACATTATTTACCAATGACTGTCAAATTAGAAATATTTCACGGGCCCAGCAGGATGTCTGGGGCCTGGCAGGATGGCTCAGTGGTCTAAAGCGCCTACTTAGGAAAGCTTGGGCAACTGCAGGGACCGCGGTTCGATCCCCGGCACCACATGCTGCACCAGCCCTGCCCTCAGGGCAGGCTGAGCTGGCCATAAAAATAAATAAACAAACAAACAAAATTTCTGAAACAAGAAAAAAGTAAAATAAAATAATTCTTCAAAAAAAGAAATATTTCACAACAACAAAGATAAATCCTTGAAGCCCTCCATTAAATTGTAGCAGAGATGTGCGTATTTTAATATATTCATATCATAAATATGTGCCAGGTTGTGATATCCTAAATTCTGATGGACAATGAGCAAAACATAAGTCTGCTTTAGGGAGCTTACAGTTTGGTTGAAGTGATACTACTTAAGTTATAGATGTGTAATTACAGTGGAATTAAGTGTCGTTAAGGAGAAATTAACAAGGAGTTCCCATGAGGGTGTATAACATGGGGCTTTTAGTCTGAGAAAGCAAGGAAAAGTCCCTTAAAACTGATATTTAAATTGAGTGATAAATGAGAATTAGCTAGCTGAGGGAAGACAAAGACATCCTGGAATTGGGGTTGGTGATGTTACAGAGAGAGTAAAAGGCATGTGTGAGCAAGTGTGGATCTTAGGACAGGGCGTCATACTTTCAAAGCAACAGAGGAGCCCACTTTATGAAAGTAGAGGACAGAGAGGGGACTAAAGAGCAACTAGAGTAATAGCAGCACGCAGGGCAGGAAGCATTGATCAGCTTTCTGCCTAATGAGACAAAAATCCTGAAGGAAATGTAAAGGACGAGTGGTTTGCTCAGAGGTTTCAGTCTATGGTCTGCTGGTTTCGAACACTGCCTGAATACCATGGTGGGAGGGTGGAGCAAGTTGGCCACATCATGCTGAGCATTGGAGAAGCGAGCCAGCAAGAGATACACCATCTCCAGGGCAGACTGCGCCCCACCCGGTGACAGCACGTTCAGCTATGAACTCCAGATTAATCTGCTGATGAGTGTGGTGCTCCCATTATCCAATCACTTCCCCAGGAGTCCTTCGATGCAGTCAAGCTGACAATTAGATTAACTGGCATGGAAGTGCATGCCAAGTATACTCAACGTTATCCTAAAAATATGAGGATAACTTTTATGTACAGGAAGAATCACGGACTGAAACAAAACTGTGAGCTAAAATAAATCCTTACTACTGTGCCAGCCCCACCCCCAAAATGTGCCGGGAAGGCAATTGAGACTGGGTGTGGTGGCGCACACCTGTAATCCCATCATTTGGGAAGCTGTAAACAGGAGGATCGCTATCAGTCCGATGTAGTAGTGAGATACCCTGTAGACCCTTCCCTAAAATAAAAAATAAAATAAATAAAAATAAAATAAATCTTTATCTTTGTGAATTGACTATTTGAGGTATTTGTCACGGTAAAGTTGACTATACGGTCCCTTTTCCCACATAGGGTAGTATATCTACAGGCTCCAGAGTTTATAGCACTGGCATCTGTGGTCAACTATTATTCTGCCTACCATAGTCTTGTGAAACTCTAAGCTAGCATTCAAGTAAGTCATGCATGGATTCCTGACCCACAGGAATTATGGAATAAGTATATTGTGTGAAGCCAGTATTTTCATGGTAGTAAGCAGCAATAGAAAACAGATAAAATGGAGCATATATAGATGGTCCCAATTTACAATGGTCAACTTACAATTTTTCATTTTTATGACTGTGATACATGCATAAATATACATAAACACATACATGTAGTGTTTTTTTTTTTTTTGTCTTTTTGAGACAGAGTCTCGCTATGCAGTTCAGGCTGGCCTTGAACTCACTTTTGTAGCCCATGCTGGTCTCAAATTCACACTGATTCTCCTGTCTCAGCCTCCCAAGTGCTGGGATTACAGGCAAGAGCCACCATGCCCGGCTCAACACATACATGTATACATACATTTTTTTTCAGTAGAATTTGTACTTGAAGTTTTGGCCTCTTTCTTGGGCTGGTACAGTCTCTTGCAGTGCTAGGTGATGGCTGTTGTTCCCAGTCAGTCATGCGATAACATGACAAAGGGAGATGACTGGTAAGCTACAGAGTAACTGCATTGTCAAGCTATAACATTCAGTAAGTTAGATGTATTAAATGCATTCCCACTCATATTTTTATTTTTTTTGAGCAGAACATATTTATTGAGGGAAAGAAAGCTCCTGTCCAAGGAGGGGTCCCTAGTGAATGTTCCCTGAAAGCTGTCTCTTCCAGGGACTTTCATAGAAAAACCATGTGGTGAGGCAGGTCTAAGATAGTGGAGAAGACATAGGAATTGGCCTAGGTATATATACCTTTTTTTTTTTTAAGCTTTAATCAGCTGATAGTTACATTCTTTTTTAACTTTATGTTATGGCTGGCTCAGCTTGCCCTGGGGGTGGGGATGGCACAGCATGTGGTGCCGGGGATCTAACCAAAGTCCCTGTGGTTGCCTAGGCTTTTCCTAAGCAGGCGCTTTAGATCGATGAACCATCTCGCCAGCCCCTTAGGTATGTATGAGGTAGGACAAAACTGTAGTCAACCAATGAGGTAACAGGCACCATTGCTCAGGTAAAACTGATTAACATCAGGATCCAATGGGAAAGCAAGTCACATAGCAAGCGGGCAATAATACAGAGCAAGGTCTTTTCCTGCTGGGTGTGAGCTGGTGACTCTTTTTCTAGGCTCTTTCAAGGTGATTGATACCTATTTAGAATATCAACCCCTGATGCTCACCCTTAAGGAAGTATGTAGTTGTTTTGGTTTACTCTTGTCTTGAGATCTGGTCCACGGCAGAGGAGTATCAGTCTCCAGTTGCAAAGTCACCTTGTTTTCCATGTTGTCCTTGAGGACTGGGCCCTGTCTGATTGCTATAATATTTCTATCTAATTCAGCTGCCTCCAACAGTAATGTCACACATGAGTCCAGTTGAAGACCCAGAGTTCCTAACAATGCCTCCCACAAGTCCAGCTGGAGGCCTAGAGCCCATGACAGTGTCTCCTGCAGGCCTGCTTCATGGGCGTGTGCTGGGAAGGCCCAAAGGTCAGTGCTGGAAGTTAGAAATCTGTGCCTGTAGCGTAAAGGATCTGTGCCATCAGGCTGGGGATCTGAATGGGAGCCAGGAAGTGATGCTCAGAGTGAGAACCAGAGCTCCCCCCAAAAAGTACCACAGCCCTCCTTAGCAACAATGAGGTCCTGAGCTCCTTCAGCGATGAGGAAAGCCGAATCCCATCAGGAAAGCCGACTCAACAAGGTTCTCCCAGAGACTGAGCTGTGCACCATCTTCCCCTCCAGAGCTGGGAAACGGATGCTCGAGGTGAGGACCAGAGCTCCTCCAAAGGGAACTGTATTCATTCTCAGTGACAATGAGGCCCTGAGGGACTTGAACAGTGAGAACAGCCGCGTTCAGCAGGAAAGCCAGAGTGACAAGCTCCTCCAGGAAAGCCGACAGCTCCCTACGACTACACTTCCTCTCCAGTTCTGCCTCTTCTGCTGCTGGCATCCCCGGGTGAGCCTCCCATGCTCAGCACTATGCTGGATCAGTTCCCCTGGGGGTTAGGGTTGCCGCCAGCTGGCAGTTCACCACGCTTGCCTAGTTCAGAGTGAAGGCAGTTACAGGAGGTTTCACTCCTTATTCGGCTGGCCCAAGGCTGAGTGGGACAGGGCAGAGAGCATCCAGTTCATGGCGGTGCAACAGCAACCATTGTGACAAAGGCAACCGACCAACCAGGTGAGCAGAGAGCAACAGCCTTCATATATTTTTTTTATTTTTTTATTTTTTATTTTTTTCTTGTTTCACAACTTTTGTTTGTTTATTCACTCATTTTTTTATGGCTGGCTCAGCCCACCCGGAGGGCAGGGCTGGTACAGCATGTGGAGCCGGGGATCGAACCGTGGTCCCTGAAGCCACCCAAGCTTTCCCAAGCAGGGCTTTAGACCACTGAGCCATCCTGCCGGGCCCATTATTTAATATTTTTATTGTACAAATTTAACAATGGTTATATTACATATTTTCATCACATATTTTTAAATTATAGTGAATATATCAAGTAATTTTATTGAAGGTTGCAAAGCACCTGCAGTTCTTCTAATGTCTTCTCTTTATCCTTTCGATATCTATAGGGTCTGTGGGATTTATCTCAGAAATGCAACACTGATTTAAAACATAAAAAATCAATCAATGTACTATGTTGTGTTAATAGAATAAAGAAAAAGACATATGGTTATCTCAATAGATGAGAAAACATTCAACAAACTCCAATACGGTTCATCACAAACAAATTTCAACAAAGTAGGCAAAGGAGAGAATTTCCACAACCTGATAAAGGATAGCTATGTTTGTATTGTTTAATTCTTTTCACATTTTGCTGCATTCAGTTTCCAATGTTTTTTAAAAATTGTATCTATTATTGAAAGATGTCCATTTCTGATCTTTTCTCTTGATGTCTTTGCCTAGCATTCATACGCAGTAATAATGACTTAACAAAATGAGTTTGGAAGTGATATTTTCTCTTACTTTCTTAAGTGCTTTGGCAAGATTGATGTTATTTATTCCTTAAGTTTTGGTATCATTCACAGTTGAAGTTATCTAGGCTGGGTTTTTATTTATGGTGAGAATCTAAATTATCATTTAAATTTCTTCACCTGCTATGGGTCCATTCAGATTTTGTATTTTTCCTTAAGTAGGTTTTGGTAATCAATGACTTTCTCAGAATTTGTCTATTTTGAACAGTTGTCCAAATTATTAGTATAAAGTTATATTCATAGTAAGAAGTATAATCCTTTTTTTTTGGGGGGGGGACCAGGGTTCGAACTCACAACCTTGCACTTGCCCAGCAGGCACTTGTGCCTTGGAGCTATCTCCCCAGCCCCAGTATAATCCTTTTTTTGAGACAGGGTGTTGCTGTGCTGTTCAGGTTGCTCTTGAGCTCTTGGACTCAGTGATCTTTGTGCTGTAGCCTCCCAAGTAAATGAGGCAAACATTACCACATCTGGCTTATAATGCTTTTAATTTCTCTAAAATTGGTAATTAAGTCTTTTCTTTGATTTCTGCTTCAGTAACTTGTATTTTCTTTCTTTTTTTGTGAGCTTACCTAAAGGTCAGTCCATTTTGTTATCTCTTCAAAATACCAACCTATGGCTTTATTGGTTTATTTGATTATTTTGTTTTTATTTCATTGATTTCTGTCATTTCCTTCAGCTAGCTTAGCTTACTTCCCATTTTTCCTAATTTATTAAGTGTAAAACTTTTTTGATTTAGGGTCATCTTTCCAACAGAGGTATTTACCTGCCTTTTCTGTATTGCCTTTCTAGCTTCTTGGAATGCTGCTATAATGTTTCTTTTTTAGCTGTTAGCATTAGAACCTCCTTCCCATATGGTTCAAGAATTGCTTTAAAAAAAAAAAAAAGAATTCCTTTTTTTTTTTTTTTTTTTTTTTTTTTTTTTTTTTTTGCCTTTTTGAGACAGGGTCTCGCTATGCAGTTCAGGCTCGCCTTGAGCTCACTTTTGTAGCCCAGGCTAGTCTCGAACTCACGCCGATCCTGCTGCCTCAGCCTCCCAAGTACTGGGATTACAGGCATGCGCCACCACGCCCGGCCCAGGAATTCCTTTTTTTAAGTCTTTGTTTGTTTGTGTTTAGTGATACTAGGAAGGATTGAATCCAGGACTTTCATACTAAACTACACCCACAACTTAAAAAAAATTTTTTTTTTTTACAGCAGATCTTGCTACCATTAAGTTGCCCAGGCTTGTCTCAGACTGGTCACCCTCCTATCTCAGCTTCTTGGAGTGCTGAGAGCATAGGTATACACCATCACACCCAGTCACCGTAGGAGATTTAGAGGTTGCAAGCAGAGCAGCAAGTGTCTTGCTCTGGGCATTCCTTGTCTAATACCAGCATCCAATGTCCCTTACTAACAACACTGCCAGTTTCATCTGGAGGCTAAAGGCCCAACAACAGTGGCAGCATCATCTTTGTTAACCTGGAGTGATTATGACTGTGTTTATCCTGGATAGTATCCCTTTATTGCTCTTTGTTTTTTAGTTGTCCATCTTTAAACTTCCTAGGGATCCTCAGAGTTATGAAGATCTCAAGCGGAAAATTCCTTTTCTAACCAAGGCCAGCCAAAATTATTCATTTTCTTTTTCTTTCTTTTTTTTTTCATTTATGTTATGGAGGGAGGGGGCAAGGGATTGAACCCAGGGTCTCACTTATGCTAGATGGTCACTATAGCACCAAGTCATATCCCAACCCTTTTTATTTCATTTTGAGTCAGGGTCTCATAAATTGCCCAAACTGGCCTTGATATTGTAATCTTCCTGCCTCCAACCTACCAAATAGCTGGGGTCTCAGACATACACTATCATGCCTAGCTATTGTTATTTGCTTTTGATTGGTAATCTGATTGGCACCTGCATCTTGCTTTACCTTGCCTTGAGGTTTTGCTGTCTAAAACTCACCTTCTTTTAAAAAGTTAGCCAGAAATCATTACACACCGGCTAGGCCACTGCCTCTTCTCTGGAGTCATAAATATCCTGGGATTATCTCCATCATCATTTCTACTTTTTTTATTTTTTTAAGTATTCAGTACAAGGTCTAACTATGCAGCTTGGACTCATTGTGAACCTCATGTTTTCAGCCTTCCTAGAGCTGGGATTACAGGTGTGCACCTCCATGCCTGGTCTCAGTGGCAGGCTCAGTGCACCGAGGAGTGGGGTCTAATGTGGTATGTTGTACCAGGGATCGAATCCTGGTCCTTGAGTTTCCCTAGGCAGGCACTTAGTCTGCTGAGCTATCTTGCCAGCTGTATTTTTACTATTTTGTAGTATCATTACTTGTACCTCTATCTCTTTCTCTAGACTGTGAGTTTCTTAAAGTCAGCGACTGAGTTATATGTTATAAAGTCAGTGTCTGAGATTTAGTTAGTGCTGGAAGGCACAAACATAAATATTTGGTAAATGGAACTTTTTAAATCTTTAAATTCTTTGTCTCAAAACTGGATTATTTTCAATGAGAGACTCAAAAGTTATGCAGATATGCTAATGGCAGGGAGCCCTGTGACTATTCCTTAGAGCACAATTGCTTAGTTTCTAGCTAATGAAATTTAGCTAATTTCTAGAATATGCTGCCTAGTTTTAAGATATTAAAATAGTAATTTTCTCTGTTTGATTGTGTTTAGCACTTTAGAGAGGAGTTAATAAGGGTGCTATTTTGTTTGCAGTTTTCTGTGCTAGAAGCTTATGACTTATTAATGGGATAGATTTGAAGTCCCAATAAACCCCAAGAAAAATCAAATGACTATAGCTGGAACAAAGAGGAAAAACTCATAGTATAGGTAAGAAAAATTTAGCCATGCAAAGACTTTTTAATGTTATATATGAAAGTTTGGAGTTTACATTACTCTTCTTTGTATTCCCTATAAAAGCTTGGAGATTTTAGTTAGTGCTGAGAGGCACAAACATAAATATTTGGTAGATGGTATTTTTTATGTCCTTAAATTCTTTGTCTTAAAATTGGATTATTTTCTTTTTTTAAATAGTATTCCTTTTTTATTTTTCAACAGAATAAAAATTAAAAATTAAATATTTAAAAATGATACAAAATTTCAAAATAAGATGATAGAAAACTAATAATTTTTTGTTGTTGTATTTTAGTGAAGAGACTACAGGGTTTTGTAGGAAAATGAATGTTCCTTGAGGTCATAATTTTAAGAGAAATAAGCTGGGTGTGGTGGCTCACACCTGTAATCCCAGCACTTGGGAGGCTGAGGCAGAAGGATCGGTGCGAGTTCGAGACCAGCCTGGGCTACAAAAGTGAGCTCAAGGTCAGCCTCAACTGCATGGCAAGACCCTGTCTCAAAAAAAAAAAGGCAAAAAAAAATTTTTAAGAGAAATAAATCAGACACAGCAGCTTAAATATTGAAAGTTTCTCTTATATGGGAAACCAAAATATTAATAAAGAGTAAATAAAGGACAGATAATGAAATTAGGAAGATAGATCTTTTTCAAATAAGAAGGGGAGAAAAATATAATAAAAAGAAGTGGGCAAAGAGCTGAAAAAAGAATTAGGATGTGATATAAATATGTACTACTTTTCACAAGGAATTGTAATCATTATGTATTCCAAACATGTATTAATAAAGCATAGAATTTGACAAAAACTTTATATCAACCATATAAAATAGATCACCCATGTTAAATATATAAAACAAACAAAATGAATTACAATTCTGTCATAATGAAATAAAAATTTGAGTCACTTGTGGGGAAGTGGGTGTACCTTGAGAGTCTAAGTGAAGTAAATTAGACACAAGATCAAGTAATCTATATTATATGAGAAATTCAAAGCATAAATAAAGAACAAAATTAATTATAGACAATAGTAAATGTGGAAATAGATCTTTCATAAAGGGAGTGGGTTCAAAAATTGGAGGGATTTTGGTTTAAATCCCTCCAATTTTTTTAAATGCACGTTACTTTTTTTTTTTTTTTTTAACAGTTGACACACTGCATATCGTCCTCACAATAGTTATACAGAGCACAGGGTGTGGGCATGACACACCTTCCAATTGATATTGGTAAGGAAAGAAAAAAATTTTAGAGTTCTTATATTAGGGAGACTATATGATATTTATTTTTATTTTTATTTTTATTTTTGCTTTTTGAGACAGGGTCTCACTGTGCAGTTCAGGCTGGCTTTGAGCTCACTTTTGTAGCCCAGGCTGGTCTCGAACTCACAATGATCCTCCTGCGTCAGCCTCCCAAGTGCTGGGATTACAGGCGTGCGCCACCACGCCCGGCTGACTATATGATATTTATACATGTAGGTCTGGTTTATTTCACTAATGAGTATATGCTCAATATACATCCATTTATAAATGAAGTCTTCCAGCTTATCATTCTTTATAGCTGAGTAATATTTATACTCAGCTATACTCAGCTTTATAGCTGTGTATAAAATACCACACTTTTTTCAACCATTCTTCAAATGATGAGCATTTTGGTTGTTTCCAAAATTTGGCTATTATAAATTGGGCTGCTATAAACATAGGTGCACAGATATCGCTATGGTATGATGTTTTCAGTTCTTCTGGGAAAATTCGCAGAAGGGGTATAGCTAGGTTGCATGGGATTTCCAGTTCTAATTTTTTAAGGATCCTCCACACTGCTTTCCATAATGGTTGCACCAGTCTGCATTCCCACCAGAAGTGGAGAAGGGTTCCTCTTTCCCCACAGCCTCTCCAGCATTTGTTGCTGGTTGATTTCTTTATGATAGGCATCCTTACTGGGGTGAGGTGGTATCTAAGTGTTGTTTTGATTTGCATTTCATGAATAGCTAGCGATGGGGAGCATTTCTTCATGTATTTGTAGGCTTGCTGTATTTCTTTCTCTGAGAAGTGAGTGTTCATCTCAGATGTCCATTTCTGGATTGGGTCTTTGGATTTTGGAACCCTGATGGTTTTTAGTTTTTTGTAGATTCTAGATAGAAGACCTTTGTCTGAGTACTTATAAGTTAACATCTTTTCAAAATTTGTGGGTTGTCTTTTCACTTTGTTAGTAATTTCCTTTGATGTGCAAAAACTTCTTAGCTGGAAGAGGTCCCATTTGTTGATGCTTTCAAGTGTTAGACATGCAATTTGATTTCTGTCCATGAACTTTTTGCCTACTCCGATGTCTTCAAGATTTCCTCCCACTTTCTCTTCCAGGAGATGTAATGTTTTTCTTTTAATATTTAGATCTTTAATCCATTTGGACTTTATTTTCATGCATGGTGATAGACTAGGGTCAAGTTTTAGTTTTCAGCATGTAGAGAGCCAGTTTTTCCAGCATTTGTTAAAGAGACTATCTTTCTTCCAGTAAATGTGTTTGGCCCCTTTGTCAAAAATAATGTGGCTGAGTGTGTTTCTATTTGCTTCTGCATCTTCTAATCTATTCCATTGATCCTCAGGTATATTTTTTTGCCATTACCATGATGATTTTATCATGGCAGCTTTGTAGTATAACTTTAGGTCAGGAATTGTAATGCCTCCTGCCCTACGTTTGTTGTCCAGAATTGTCTTTGCAATTCTGGGTTTTTTTTGGTTCCAACTAAATTTTAGGAATGATTTTTCCAGGTCTGTGAGGTATGTCGATGGTATTTGGATAGGAATTGCATTAAATCTGTATAACTTAGGGAATATGGCCATCTTAACAATGTTAGTTCTTCCTATCCAGGAGCAGGGAATATCTTTCCACTTTCTGAAATCTTCTAGGATCTCTTTTTTCAGAGTAATGTAGTTTTCATTGAAAAGGTCTTTTACTTCTTTAGTTAGGTTAATACCTAACTAACATTTTTTTTTGGTGCTATCATAAAAGATACTGCTTCTCTAATTTCTCTCTCAGTGTGTTTGTTATCTGTGTAGAGGAATGCCACTGACTTTTGTGTGTTGACTTTGTAACCTGCTATTTTACTGAATTTGTGTATTAATTCCAGTAGCTCCTTGGTGGAGTTCTTTGCATCTTCCAAGTAGATTATCATGTCATCTGCAAATAATGATAGTTTTACTTCTTCCTTACCTATTCTTATTCCTTTTATTTCTCTTTCTTGTCTAATGGCTGTAGCTAATGATTCCAGAGCTATATTGAATAGGAGTGGTGATAGAGGACATCTTTGTCTTGTGCCAGATTTGAGAGTAAAAGACTTCAGTTTTTCCCCATTTAGAATTATGTTAGCTGTTGGATTGTTGTAGATGGCTTTTATCAGGTTGAAGTAGAGGCCCTCTATTCCAATTTTCTGTAGGACTTTGAACATGAATGAGTGTTGGACTTTGTCAAAGGCCTTTTCTGCATCAATTGAGATGATCATGTGATTTTTGGTCTTGTCTCTAATGATATAGTGTATTGCATTTATAGATTTGCATATATTGAAATATTGAACCATCCTTGTATCCCTGGGATGAATCTTACCTGGCCATGGTGTATAATCTTCTTGATGATTACTTGTATTCTATTGGCGAGGATTTTATTGAGGATTTTTGCATCTAAATTCATGAGAGAAATTAGCCTGTAGTATTCTTTTTTTTAGTTTTATCTCTCTCTGGTTCTTTGTATTGTGTAATACTTGCCTCTAGGAATGATTTTGGAAGGATTGCTTCCTTTTCAATTTCATTGAAGAGTTTGAGGCATGTTGGGATTAAGTCTTCTTTAAATTTCCTGTAGAATTCAGTAGTGAATCCATCAGGTTCTGGACTTTTCTTTGTCGGTAAGCTTTTTATTACATTTCGTATTTCATTGGCTGTATTGGGTTATTGAGAGTTGTGATATCTTCTTTTTTTTTTTTTTTAACTTTTTAAAATTTGTTTATTGCCAGGCGTGGTGGCTCACGCCTGTAATCCCAGCACTTGGGAGGCTGAGGCAGGAGGATTGGTGTGAGTTTG
>PVJA010016837.1:0-42691 GCA_004027025.1 Myocastor coypus
CCACTACTGTTCTGGAGTATTGGACTATATATACAATTACTTTCTCTTAGTTCAATTAGAATAAATATTTGTGCGAAGTGTTTAGAATATTTATGTCTGCATCCTATTGTATAAACAACTACTATGAAGACAATATGCATTGTACTGATTATTGTGGCTGTCCGGCTGATGTGTTTTGAAACTGTGTTAATGCTATTTCTCATTGAAATTATTTTTATTATTATTATTTTCTTTTTGCAGGAGTGGGGATTGAACTCAGGCCTTTGCACTTGGCAGGCAAGCTCCTGCCAATACCGAGCTATTTCCCCAAGCCCTAATAAAGTTTTTTTTTAAAAATCTTCTTTGTCCATTCACTAGCTGTTGGATACTTGGGTAGTTTCCAAAATTTGAGTATGACAAACTGAGCCACTATAAACATGAGCGTGCATATGTCACTGTGGTTTGAAATTTCTCATTCTTTTGAATAGATACTCAGGTGGGGACTGCCTGAGTCCAACAGATCCTCTAGTCCTACGTTTTCGACAATTGTTCAACATTATTGGTCATTAAAGAGATGCAAATTAAAACCACACTGAGATTCCGTCTCATCCCAGAAGAAGGGTTATTATCAAGAAGTCAGCCAATAACAAGTGCTGGCAGAGTCATGGGGGGAAAAGAGTCCTTGTTCAGGGATGCTGGGAGTGCAGACTGCTGCCATCACTGGGGATATCAGTGTGGAGGCTGGAGTCATTTTAAACAAGAATCATGAGAGAACTTCCTTTCTCTGCTCTACTGTGTGACAATACCAGATAAGACTGTCATTGACAAAGAGGCTCTGACTAGACGCCACGTTAGCTGGTATCTTGACCTTGGGCTTCTTAATCTCCAGGTTCTGAGGAATAAATGTGTGCTGTTTCAGCCTCCCAGCTAATGACAATTTGTTTCCATCACCAGTGGGAAGAGAAATAAGTCACTAGTGTGAACGTTGGGTGAGCCGGTGATGCTGAGAGTTCCTGAACAAACGCTATTGCTCTTAATCTCCTAATCGAAAAGTCATATTTTAACGTTTTGTACATTAAAGGTTACAATGATCACTATAGATCTCACTTGCTATCAAGTTATTAATGTCATGTATTCCATTGATATCTTGTCATTAATTAATGATAACATTTTAAACACAAAGAATGTCAAAGCGATCATGTTATAATGGCAAGGTGATCAGACATTTTTCAGAGTAAAGGCAGGTATTTCTATCTGTAATTGGGATTATTAGTTTCCTCATGGCCTGTGTGAATCTGTGACTCCCTTCTCTCCCATACAGTATCTAATGCCTTTTTCCTCCATATCTTTGAGATCCTAGAAGGAAGCAACTGCTAAAGTGTTACAAGTTTAATATTACTGAACTATATACTGTATATCTTAGATATTTGAAAGTATCTTAGTTCCTAAATTCCCATACCCATCACTATAAAGACAGAAATGATAAAATGTAAAGAAGATAATATTTTGCTGAGATATTTATCATTGACAGTCATTCCACCAAATTTTTAAGTGATTTGTACCATGCTGAAATTATATGACCAGCCACCCATTATCAAAATTTCAGATTTGTTTGGAATCTCAGAGTTACTTGCTAGTATAGAAACAGGGAAGAACCCTACCATTTTTTCATTATCCAAGGGATCTCTGAAGAGGAACAGAGAAGAAAAAAAAAAAGAGCGAAACAGAGAGAAGTTTTCTCTTCCTTTAAAGACACTGTTATTGTGATGAACTATATAATAGCACTCACTTTCTCTGTAGGTCAGTGAATGCTATCAGAGGAACCAAATAGCTTAATAGCAGGAAAACAAATTTCAGTATTTATATTGTTAAAAGAGCATCCACTTAGATCAAGCTTTGCAGTTAGAGCAGGTTTTACCCGATGAAAATCAACATTCATTTCTTTTAATCAGTGTTGTTTTGAAAACTATTCTCTTTAAAGAAGAAACTATTCTCTTTAAATCTCAGAAATCTTTCTTTAAAAACAATATGGTAAGTATTCTACTTGTAAATTAATATTTATGAATATGCCCTCATTCAGTCTCACAATACTATAGTGTCAGTTAGCTTATGTCAGTTATTTTCATGTTCTAGGAATACTTAACAATATTAAGCTGACTTTTCCACCATTCAAAATATCCACCAAGGTAGGAGTCCTTCTTAAAATGTGGTAAATAGTAAGATATTAATATTGATACCAAGGTATTATTAGAAGTCTACCAAAAAAGTAGCAAATATTACTGGAAAATGTAAATGAGTTTCACTTAGCTGAGTACTAAAATTTTCAAAATTATGAATATATTGAACATTCACGATATGAAAGTGAAACTTCAATAAATTTACATGTATTCATATTAAGAAACAGCATTGCTAAAGCAACTTAAAAACAAGCAACATTAAAAACAGGACACCTAAAAGCACCATAATTTAAAAGACTTATCTGAAATATGAACTAACCAATAACAAAGAATTCATTATCTCATGATAAGCTGAAGTAGAGTGTAAAATATCTGAAATTGGAATCAGACAGAAGACAAGATTGAGAGCCTGGCTTTGGAATTTGCCAGCTATCTAGTTCCAAACTAGTAACTAGTAACTTTTAAATCAGCTTTGGGATCTTCATAAGATTAAAACTTCCAAAATAAATTAATAAATTTATTATCATCCAGAGAACTATTTAATGTGTGTGTGTATGTGTGTGTGCCAGAAATCCAACTCAGGACCTTGTACTTGCCGGGCAGGTGATTATGCCACTGAGCTATATCTCCAGCCCCTATTTTGATAATTGATTAATTTAGGGATTTTAAAAATGGACAGAATGAGGGATGGGAAGATAGCTCAACAACATAAAGACTTGCCTGGCAAGTGCAAGGTTTCAGGTTCGATCCCCAGTATCACTAAACAAACAAACACATATGGACAGAATATTTATACACACATGCTATGGGTTGAATTATGGCCATTCATTCATACGTTGAGGTTCTAATCTCTAGTATCACAGACTAAAGCTGCCGTTGGATATCAAGCCTTTATGAAGTATAATTCATTCTGGGTAGCTTATCATAATTTAGCTCACTTGACTTCAGAAACGGAAGTTACACCCTCACATGTACACTGGCACACACGCTACTACAGATGACTGTGTTCTGGAAACACTATGTGAGATTACACTGAGGAGTAGCCACATGACATCCAGAGGGAGAAGCCTCAGAAGTGACCACAGCCCCTAACGCTGTGACTGTGAGGGTCCCAGTCTTTAGAGCTGTAAGAAAATACATTTCTTCTGCTATGCAGCCCGATCTGTAGTGTATTTATTTTACTGCTATTGCTGTTTAACTTTCTTTTGATTTGCTTTGACTCCATTTGTTTTCCTTTTGTTTTGTTTTGTTTTGTTTTATTTTGAGGAAAGGACTCTCATTCTGTGGCCCAGGGTGGCCTGGATCCCCCAGTTTCAGGTGATCTTTGTGCCTCGGCCTCTTAACTACCTGGGTTTCCAGGCCTGCCCCACCTTATGACTCATAATATGTACCTCAGCCTTAGCAAATCATTCTTTGTGCATATGCAAAAATTATAAATTCTGTTGATGTAAACATTTTATTGCTGCAAATCATAGTTGCTAGTACATCAAGATAAGTTCTTAAAACATATGTACAACTATTTCATTTCATCTCCAAATTAGCAATAATGAGGTCAGTGCCATTTTGTTTTATAAAAAGGAAATTGAGTTACAGGTTTTCAAAGCTTAAGCCTCATAGCTAGGTAACAACTAGAGCCCAAATTCAGAATGATCCTCAGAAGGCAAAAGAAACACTAAAAATATACTTACAAAATTCAGAAATTCAGTTTTATTAGTGTGTAGTACAAATTATACATCAATAAAGAACAAAAATAAAAGCCCACAGTCTTTGGCAAAAAGAAGTAAAATCCCTATAGAAATTAAAGCCTCATTTCGGCTTATAGAGTAAGTGAGCTTTTTAACAAAATCTATTTTTACAAGAACTTTTCAATATTCATTTTGAAGAGGAATGTGAGTAACACAAGCAATTTTTAAGGGACTAAGAGTTGTTTTAGTCTATCCTAGCCTGTAATTTTAAAAACCCTTAGGCCATCAGTTCCAAGTATCCATCAGGTAATTCCGTGAACTCAAACATAAATTAGGTATAATTCCTAAGGTAATAAAAGATAACTAACCTTGTCTGGTCAATGACAAAAACATTCAGATTTTCACCTTGAGAAAGCATATTTTGCTTTGCCTACATAGTATTCTTACTTCATCTTGAAATACTTTTCTTTGATAAAGCCAAAGGAAATATTTTCCCAAAATAAAATCACATATCCTACTAATTTAGTTCTGCTAATTACCGTATTTTCATTCACTTGTTTTTATCCTATATTATTTCTCTTTTATTGAACTCTAGAAGTTGTTTTCTCTAGCAACAAGAGTGGTGCATAAGTATTATGGAAATGCAAATAAGGAGATATCACTTATCATCTCTTTACTGAAACTGATCAGGTATTAAAACTTAGAGAACTCTTGAATATATAAGGGAAAGCCTGAATGAACTACACAATCTTATTTGCCAAAAAGCTCTGTAGACCTTGCCTGTCTTTTAGTTTCTTGCCTTTAGTTTAGTTCAAATAACACTTGTGATGTGGAAGTCATGATGCTAAGAATTGTTGAAGTTTAAACCAAACATCTTGTTCTGTATTTCAAACCACAAATAGTCAAAAATCTGTATTTTTTTTAATTATTTTTATTATTTATTATTTTTTTTTTTTGAGAGACAGATTTGAGACTCACGTTTCCTTTCTCATGGTAAGCTGCCTCGTGAATACACTTATGCATTTACAAAATTTGCCTTCTCAGCGATTGGCTTAGCTCAACAACAGTACTGGTATGTTGTCTTTTCGCTTGATATTTTGTGTAAGTGCTTGTGCCCTGAAAAGTTGGTTCACATTCATGTATTCTGCATTTGAGCAAATATGCATTGAAAAACTACTCCGCCGCAGATGGACAGAACACAGAAACTATCAATCCTGTATTTCAAAATGAAGATGGCTATTTGTAGAGATGAGGAACACAGGTTTGAATGGGTGAAGTTTGCGTGTTAAATCCTCGACTAGCAATGTTAAACGGAAAGTCAAAAATAGACTGTGGAGTGCAGAGAAGAAGTCTGGCCCAGCTAGATGGCAGTGGAGAGGTGAAGGGATTTACACTGAAGAGAGCAGGGGGGACTCGGAGGGTGTGAGTCCGACTCTGACAGAGAAGGGAGCCAGAGCTCAGCCCAGCAGCACAGCGGCGGCAAGGCTACAGCGCAGATGCTGCTTTTCTTTGAAGACGGAAGAGGTCGATGTCTGACCTTGTTTTTTTCTTTCTTTCTTTCCCATCTAAAACCTCAGTTTTCTGGTTTAATTGCAGTGTTGGAAGTATGGGTTGCAGAGGTGGCGCTCAACTCGGAAAGGTGCACCACCACCGGGAGAAAATTTCAAATAGTAAGAGAGTAAAGAATGAAGCAAAAGGAACAGAAAAGCAGCTAGAAGGAAGAGGAGGAAAAGCAAGTGAGGACTTGTGTGAGAAGCGAGTTCCTGTATCGTGCTGTAATGTGGCTAGGTCAAGTAAGATGGTGAGTGGGACCAGGCTGTCGGGTTGAACACCAAACGACAAGCACAGCGTCACTCTTTCTTGCTTTCTTTCTTTCTTTTTTTTTTTTTTTGAGTGTGGCCGGCCCAGCCTGCCCCTGGGTGCAGCATGTGGTGCCAGGGATTGAACTTCAGTCCCTGTAGTTGCCTAAGCTTGCCTCAGCAAGCGCTTTAGACCACTGAGCCATCTTGCTGGCTCCACAGTGTTGCTTTTTTTTTTTTTTTTTTTTTTTTTTTTTTTTTTTTTTTTTTTTTTTTTTTTTTTTTTTTTTTTTTTTTTTTTTTTTTTTTTTTATTTTATTTATTTATTTTTTTCTTGTTTCAGAACCTTTATTTGTTTATTCACTCATTGTTATGGCCGGCTCAGCCCGCCCCGAGGACAAGGCTGGCGCAGCATGTGGTGCCGGGGATCGAACCGTGGTCCCTGCAGCCGCCTAAGCCCTCCCAAGGAGGCGCTCTAGACCACTGAGCCATCCCGCCGGGCCCCCACAGTGTTGCTTTTTAAAGAGCAGTTTCCGCGGAGCATGAGGAACTATAGGTGTAGAATTATGGCAGAATGGCAGAAGAACAATTGAAATGCATATAAATCACTCTTCCCTGAAGTTTAGCCAAAAGGAGGGTTCAAGAAAAAAGGTAAACATTTGGAAAAAAAAAAAAAAAAAAAAGGTTGAATGGAATGGTGGTGTCGGGGGAATGGGAAATCGGGCAAAGGCAAAACCTTATTTATTTTTTCTTCAAACCAAATGCCGTCTGGTTTGAAGGCTAACTGAAATGATCTAGAGGAGGATGACGTGTGGTGGCCTAAGAAAGGAGAACTGTGTTTTTCTCAGGAAGGGAAGAGAATCTCGTGTCCTTTACACGAGAATGTGAGAAGCAGGCCTCCGATAGGACGTAGGAGGGCAGAAAGTTCAAGCGCGTGGGAAGACAGGCATACAGACCGAGATTAGTGAGAGCTGAGTCATTCCTGCGGTGGCTGAGTCAGTGGACAAAGGGCAAGACAGATCTGCGAAATGTACATTGCCTTCTTTGGTTTTTACTGTTCAATCAGCGCTATAAAATTTGAGTTTCGTAACTGTAGTATTTTAGATATGGTTGTGTTTGTACTTTGTTGTGTAAAGGAACTGAATAAGCCTAGAACTAGAATGTGGGGGGGGGGCTAGTGAATGTCTGTGAATGTGTAAAGGAACCATCAGAATGGGTGCTTTCTGTACTTGCATTTAGCTTTCTGGGTACAGAACCGGAATCCAAAGAGTAGAAATCTTTGAATTTAGACGGTAGAAGGGACAGGGAGTGAGTGAGGAAATGAAGCTTTTTATTGAACCCAGCTTCTCATCTAACAGCAAGAGGTGAGGCCCCTGCCTGCTTCAGAAGGTATGTCTCGAAGGAATGGTCCTGGAGGTTCTGAATGAATATATGCTCTATTATTCTAATATATATTATATATTATTATATTATATATAATATATGCTATATGTTATTAATTATTATATTATATTATTAATAATTATATTTTGTTATTAAGTATTATATTATTCTATATTATATATTATATATTATATATTATTCTAATATATATAATTCTGTTATCAGAATTTTCATATTTTTATTTATTATAGATGATCCTTGAAAAGTTATTAAATTTGAGAATCACAGTTACGATCCAAATTAAAGAAATCTAAAAAATATCCAATCTGGGTGTGGTGGCTCACGCCTGTAATCTGAGCACTCGGGACGCTGAGGCAGGAGGTTTGGTGCGAGTTCGAGACCAGCCTGGACTACAAAAGTGAGCTCAAGGCCAGCCTCAACTGCATAGTGAGACCCTATCCCAAAAAGACAAAAAAAAAAAAAAAAAAATATATATATATATACATATATATATATATATATATATATATATATATATGTGTGTGTCCAAAAGAAATTACAAAGAGGTTGATTTAGCTGTGATTGATTGCTATATAAAATAATAATAATAATAATAATAATAATAATCCATTCTCAAAATTCAATGACTTAAAAATAAGAGATACCTATTTACTTTAACTTTTGCAGTTTAGGTGGAACTGAATTTGCTTGGTTTTGACCTGAGTAGGCACCAGCTAACAAAATTTTTGACTAGAACAATGACTCTAATGGCTATTCCTATTGACTATGGACTGTGAACAGAGGTGAAATTTTTGAGACATTACAAAAAAAAAAAAAAAAAAAGACTTGAAAATTAACATTTCTATGCCAATATAAAATGAGACTGAATGAAAAGTGTAATTTACTTCGTGATCATCTTAAACAATCTTCTAACACACTGAAAATTCTACATTTGGAAATTTAAATTTTGCTCCAGTTTTGTTAGAATTATTTCCCTGCTTTTTAAAATGTTACCTTGTTGTCCTATCTTGCCAATTAATGTGAACATTTTATTCTAGGTTTCAATTTTATGCTAAAATAATTAATTTATATGTTAAATAGAATTGCATAGTTATAATTTTTAATATATTAGACAATGGTACATTGTTTTGTATTTTATCAAATACATGTTAGTAAAGATTTGTTTTTCTCTGCTTATTTTCTATATCTGTTTTCAACCTGTTCTTTCTTTCCTTCTTTCTTTCTTTCTTTCTTTCCTTCTTTCTTTATCATATGCATTTGATACAGGGTCTGCAGGGCCTATAGGGTCTCACTACGTAGGTCAGACTCATTGAGTCGCAGTCTTCAGCCTCCCAAATGCTGGGATTACAGGTATGCACCATGATGCCCAGTCTCAGTTGCGACCTCAGTGTGTGCCAGCAGAGCAAGCTCAGCATGGCATGCTGGGGATTGAACCCTAGCCATTACACCCAGCCTAAGCCAATATTTTCTTTTTTTACTGCTCAGTTTTTTCTACTAATTTCTACTTCATTGATTTAAAGAACAAACACTCAAAAAGTTTATCTTTAAGAAATATATTTGGATATTCTTTGTGAAATAACAAAAGTAGGGTTTGAAAGTCTTTTTTAAGAACTCTTAAAATTATATTTTCATATATTAGCTACAAGATTTAATGTTCCTTCTTTAACCTGATAAATAATTGCTCAAATGTTTTGCTTTATTCCAAATATTTTGTACCAATCTTTGACTGGCTAAAGTTCTTTAATTTGTAACAAAATTATTGCATTGACATTACAGCTGCAAACCAGTATACAGTAACAAAAATGTCATGACACTTGTTAAAGTTTGTAATGAAGCCATTAGTGCAGGGACCTCTTTCTGCAATCGGAAAGACAAGAAAGTACTCACATCTGAATAGAGCAGCCGAAAGTGGGAATTGACTAGCTGGGGATCAGGGAGAGAACAGAGGATGGAATATTATAAACGATGTGGGGCAATTCTTTCTACCGCAACCTATCAAAATTATTTCTAAAAGCCCTGTGAGGTGGTCAGATATTCCCTAGCAGGTGATGGATACAAGAAATGAGCTGAATATTAAGCGCTGTCACTCTTATAGAAGGGCAACCAACTTGCAAAAGTGACTTAGCAATTGCTAAGATGGAACTGTGCAAAACTAACATCAAACTCCAAGATCGTGCCTCTTAAACAGAAGGTCCACCAGAGCTTCAGTACACTCTGGCCCAGTACAGAATCTTTGTTAACAACATCATCTCTTCTGTAGAGATGGAAGATGTTCATTCAAAGTAAATGAGCACCTAATGCGTGGTAAATATTGTTTGTCAAAATGTTGTCGCAGTCATCCATTCACACACATAAAGCCACACAAACAACTTAAAAGGCTGTGCTGTGACTTCATTACAATTGGAGGACAGGGGAAGTGTTAGCTTCTCACATCCTGTAGAATTGCTTTGTCATCTCAACAAGTGAGATGTCAAGATCCAGCAAGGTGAAATCTATACCTCTGATCTCTACAATAGCATTTCCTAGTATTAAAAACAGACTTGAAGATGTGTTAAAAACAAAAAGATAATCATCACTTCCTTTGCAGTATACCTCTTTCTGTTATGTACTATCTACTATTTAACATAATAAAATGCATCGTAAATATTCACATTTTATGGGCCGGGGGGAGATAGCTCAGTAAAATAAGCACTTGCCTGGCAAGCACAAAGTCCTGAGTTCAATCCCTAATACCAAAAAAAAAAAAAAAAAAAAAAAAAAAAAAAAAAAAAAAAAAAAAAAAAAAAAAAAAAAAAAAAAAAAAAAAAAAAAAAAAATTCACAGTTTATGACCCCCCTTCAGTTGCAATCATCATTTTATTCCTCTAGACAGAAAGAATGGAACATCCTATATTGATCATGGTGCTTTTATGAACAGCATTGTGCTCTAAGAATGTTCATTAAAATCACACACGGTCCGTCCTTGTCTTTGAAGAGTAAAACCCAAGATTCGCTTTTATATTGCTCTTGTCATTTTTACTGACAAGTGTTATTTAATAAAGTTAATATTTCAGCGTGGCAACTGGTAAGTAATAACCTTTCCTAAGGTTCTTGTTCAGAAGTTAAAACAGTTAAACAGCATACTCATATGCAATGACACAAAAATCACAAATATTTTATTTTCATCATTTGCGTAGTAAGAAAAAAAGGACCAGGATTCATTTCTCTCTACCAACCAAATATTTTCTCTCTGAATACCATGAACATATGTTTTTCTGTCTTCTGGGTTTGGATTTTTGCTTGTCACAAAAGTAAATTCAAGGTGACAAAACTACATCCTGGGTAACATATACATTCTTGCAGCCAGCACTGACTAACACCTAATTATTCTCATAGACAAAGCTTTATGGTAGTTTGTGAGATGTATAGGCACATTCTAATACCACTTCAGAAATGCACCCTTACCACGAGAGAATAAGCCAAATACAGCAAACGATATCCTGGGTTTGAAAATCCACTTGAAAAATAGAAGATAGCCGGCTCTTGTTCTACGAAGCATGTCATCAGTTTAGGATCACTATTTTACTAAAGTCTACAACTCCTTTTTCCTTTTTCTCTAATCTTAAGTATTATTTTTAACCTCCATTCTTCAGCCGAACTCTTCCTCCTCTTAACTGTAACTATGGGCTGTAACGGAGAGTGAATTGCCATATTACTATCTAGAACAAATAATTCCCTTTGTTTTTAATCTCCTCAGGTAAAGAAATCAGCCAAGCATGTTATTTTCTTAGGAATTTGAAAATTCATTTTGTTAATATTTTGCTGTTAATTGTCCAATATCTATATGAAGAATTTAGCATCGCCTTACAATCCTTTTCAATAAGAGTACACATTCGAGCAACATCTCAGTAATGGGATATGTAAACTACGTGTACACCAGGAGGGAAAGTATTGCAAACGAAGCACTCGGTGTAGAACTTCTGGTCAAGTCCTGTGGCTGTCTACTCATACCTGTTAATCTTTTTGCAAACTTGCAAAATATCCCATTCTTTGCAATTCAATTCTCTGTAAAATGAGATTTCATCTAGGACAGTCGTAAAATTATAAGGAGAAAATGTATCAAACCATGATACATTTCAGGCATGTAGTCACCACTTGCCATAAGTTAACTATTACTAAATTATAATATTCATAGATCACTATGAATTAAGTTGGAAGATAAGTCTATGTACTTAAGTCTATGTATCTGAAACCAAGAGCATAGTTTATGGTGACATGTGATGGTTACTAAAAAAGAAAACTAAACAGATTCTATCCAGATATAGTAAACACAGACAAGGTAACTTTAATTTTCACAGAAGAGTCAACGAGTGAATAATACACCTTCCAGTCACTGACACAGATATCTATAACATTTATTAATTCGCAAGTTTTAAAAAGCTCCTTTTTCATTTATATAAATCACATGAATAATCAAGTGGAACTGTAGTTACATTTTCAACCATAATTAGAGTTAGTACATATTTTTAATTAAAATGATTTAATTTGATTTGTATGATATTTATAATTTAAGTCTCTATTATATTTGAGTCCTTCAGGTGTGTTTGAACGGCAAAATAAGGTACAATTGTTGTTAAAGTCACAGGTTAAAAAGTATCTGAAATACTTTTTAGCAAACATTTCAATTGGTTGCAGCACAGATAATAACTTTCAGCTTGTGTCCATGAATTAAATGCAAAATAACATCAGGAGCCCTGCTTGAAGAAATAATTAGGCCTTCTGCAGAGTCATTCAGTGGAATTACATTATTGTGTTCCCCTGAGAGGAGCGGTGTAGAATGTACTTGTAAAATATAATTGCGGGGACAGCTGGTTAGAAAAGGAAGAATCTTAATAATATATGTTGCTGAGGTGGTTGGTTGTTTATTTCCCATTATGAGAGCGGCGGATACGCAAAGCAGTTGTTGTTGCATGGGAAGGAGAAACTAATTCAGGTAAATAATGATGGAGCTTCTCGTGCCGTTTCACTGAATTGTAAGGTGAAATGTGTGTGGTTAGTCAGGCAAGCACCGTGCCTGGGAGATTTGTGCTCCTTGCTTTGCTCCCGAGGCTTCAAATCTTCTCCGCGTGGCTTTTGCAGTTGGCTTCTCCTTTTCTTTACTTACCTCCCCCTCCTTGTAGTGGAAACATGGCAAAGAGAATGTGGTGGAAGGACAATGGGAGAGCGCACAGAATAGCTCTGCACCCTCTGCCGAAGGCTTCAGTGGGGAGCCGGAGCCACACTGAGACGTTATGAATAGATCGATAATGGTGTGTTCGCTTAAACCAAAGGGGGAACCAATATATGCTTTGCCATCTTAAAGCCAATTCCACTTCTACTTACAAGCTGAGATGTTCTTCCACACTCTTTGTCACATAGGAGAATTAGATGTATCCACATGGTCTTATACAGCCGTGTAAGTTCACATGTGCTAACATAAGTATCGTGAACTCTATTGATCCCACACTGTGCGGAGTACCCCGTGAAACCTGGAATCTAGGGCCGGGCATTGTTGCGCACACCTGTAATACCAGCACTCGGGAGGCTGAGGCAGGAGGATTGGTGTGAGTTCGAGACCAGCCTGAGCTACCAGAGTGAGCTCAAGGCCAGCCTGAACTGCATAGCGAGACCCTGTCTCAAAAAGACCAAAAAAAAAAAAAAAAAAAAAAAAATCTGGAATCTAATATTTCATATACAAATTACTATCATAAGTAATACGTGAATGCTGAAGGGAAGACACAGGAAACTTTTGGTTGATTGTAATTTGAAGGGAAACTGTAAACTTAAGTGGTATTTCAAAACAGCTTAGTCTTTAAGGGCTTTTATTTATAAATGTCAACTTAAATTTTTGTAGTAGTCAGGATCCAAAACAAAAAGAAAAATAGTAAGTATATAGGTTAATATTATATTTGGAAATGGAAAGCTTCTATTTTCAGATATCTAAATACTATTCTCCCTAAAATTATTAAGGTGCTAGTACTTTCAGTGTTTGCAAAGTTCAGGTAAAACATTTACTTCTGCTGCCAGTGCTTATGTTGGAACTACTGCGTGCCAAGCAGTAGCCTAAATGGTGAGCGAAACAGGCAGCGCTCCAGGAAGTGCTACCCAGACGTGAAGGTGAACTCCACACACTGTACGGAATTCGGTTGTGGCCAAAGTTATAAAGAAGACCAAAACCATGGGAAAAGACTATGCTATCCAGTGAATACTCAAGAAGGACATACGGGGCCGGCCAAACAGCTCAGTGGATTAAAGGGCCTGCAAGCAGGCACAGGGGATGGGGGCTTGATTCCCGGGCCTGCCGCTCCAGCCCCTCTCAGGGGTGCACTGAGGTGGCAGTTGAGACTGGGGGTGGTGGTGCATGGTTGGAATCCCAGCTCTTGGGAGGCTTTAAACGGGCAGGTCACTGAGTCCAATCTAGTAGTGAGACCCTGAACATCCTGTAGATCCTTCCCTAAAAAAAAGTACAAAAAAAAAAAGAAAAAGAAAAAGAAAAAAGAATAAGAAGAACATGCTGTTTTAATTAGGTTTAGTCAGAGAATGGAGGAGGTGGCATATAAGCAGAATTCTCTCATTTCTTTTGCTAAGAATTCGGGCATATTTTTGTCATTCTGTAACTGGGGTGGAACCAAAGCTACACCAAAAGTGTCAGCTTATTTGAAGGAATTTTTTTTTTTCTAAGTGTCGTATGAAATCAGATGAAATCCTTCCGTGATACACAGCTGAGGTCAGCAGAAAGATTCTTATTAGCTAGAATTATAGAGAAGTACTGGAAGGGAAAGCCAACTCATCTTGAATTTATCTTAGTTCATGATGAATAGCTTCTGAATTTAGTGAGGCCTTGGCTGGGCTCTTCTGCTTCACGCAGTCTGATCATGACGCCCCAGTGGGCGGATCTGTGCTCCATGAGAACGGCTGTACTCACTCCTCCCAGGGAGCCTGAAAGGCTGCTTGGCCTCTCAGGGCAGAGAGCCTGCGCGAGCCCCCATCGCGCTCCCAGCCCAACGCCACACAGGTAGGGCAGGGCCGTCCCCAAGCTCTATTGTGTGAACTGAGGAGAAAGAGAAGTACGAAGTTATTGCCTCCAATGTAAGTACCATCCAAAGGAAGGCTATCAGACCTGAGTTTGTTTGTTTGCTTTATTTTGTTAACACGGCGCTTCTTTCTGTGTCACTGAGGGTGGAGTGTGTATGCGTGTTCGTAAAATGCTAAGAGCACAAGGGATTGCTTTCACATTTTCAGCATCTAAAGCTACCGCATTGTGTTCTCACACACAGAGCGCTGTTTTAAAGGGCTTGCTAATGTTTCTTGAGGTCATTCCTGGATTCAAGCTCCCTGCGTCTTTTCCCATTTTCTATTTAAATTCTTTCCTTGCTCCTTCTTTCTTTTCTGCTCCACGCAGGCCCACCCTGCCAGCGCCAGAGAGCCACCATTCAGGTGCAGCCATAAAGAGTACGTCTTTGGGCCCAAAACAGGAGCCAAACTGCTGAAACCCAGAGAGAAGCTCGTAAAGAGGAAATGATGTATGAAGTATGCATTTCAGCAGGAAGATGGCTGTCAGCAGCACATGAAAATGCACATCCCACAAAGGGCTGTGTATCAGTGTCCAAGAGAAGGCTGTAGTCACACTACACAGCTGAGTTCAATCTCCAGAACCACACTGTCTCCTTCCAGGAGGAGCAGCACCTATTTTTACGTGAACGCATTTGCTGCAGCAAAAGGTTCTCCATGAAACAAATTCTCGTTAGGCAGGCCATTGCGCACAATCCAGAGAGGGAAAAAACGAAGCTCAAAGTAACACCATCCCATGAGAAAGAGTTTGGCCTCGCACTTCGCTGGACATATCTCTCCCAAAAGGAAATCAGAGCAGAACTCATCCTTGGCTGAAGATGGGAAGTTAGAGAGCCTCGTGGAGGACAGGAAGCTCTTCACAGTTGCAGTATTTGCCCTCCAACAGGCTAACATGGCCTTAGTGAAGGACTACAGACCAGTGAGCTTAATAGAGCTCAGAAGCCTGTTTTTCTTTATTAAAATCATGGATGTAGGGGCCGGGGAGCTAGCTCTGTGGCACAAGTGCCTGCCTGCCAAGTGCAAGGCTGTAAGTTTGAACCCTGGTCCCCCCCCCCAAAAAAATGGGTGTAGTACAAAATAAATAAACCTACTGCAGAAATCAAGTGGATTTAGCAGATATCCACAGAGTTTATTGTCAACAATGAAATGTACATTGTCTAGGGTCTTGTTAGTCTCTCCAGGTAGAAATAAATGACAGGAATGAGGAAAAAAATAGACAAGGGACAAGAGCTGAGCTCAGATGGAGCCTGTTTGCTTTACTGACAGAGGTTCCGAGGGACAAAGGTAGGCACGTTCATTTACACCTTTCCAAAGTTACTATGGAAAGGCACAAGGCAGCCTAGCAACTACTGGTCAGAATTGTCCAGCTGGGATGCTTTTCTCAAGACTGAGGTAGCTTGGCTGCCTTGGGCACTGTGGCCTTATTCTGCCCTTTCATATGTGACCAGTTTCCAGCTTCAGACATGCCAGCAGCATTTTTGGTAGCAGCCCACCCAATCTTCTTCACACATTTTAAGCTGTAAGGTATGTCTCAACAAAAGAATTGTAATAATCTCATACATGCTATCAACTCACTATAAAACAAGTTAGAAATCAACAGCAAAAGACAACACATAATCTACCTGGACACATAAAGTTTCAATAATCCACTCAAGTGATCAATGGATCATGAAGAAATTGAAGGTGAAATTTTAAATTTCTGCAATAAATAACAAAGGAAATAGAATATATCAGAGTGTATGAGACATAAGAAAGCTCTAAGAGGAAAGTTTATATCTAGGCATGCCTACATAAATAAAGAAAGCAAAGGAATCCCAAATAAATAACCTAATAATTTATTTCAAATTTCCAGAGAAATAAGGAAAATCCAAACTGCAAACTAGTAAAAAAATTTATAAGATTAGAGGGAAAACTAATGAAATTGTTACTAAAAAATTGAAAGCTGGATATTTAAAAAGATAAATATTGGCCGGGTGTGGTGGCTCACGCCTGTAATCCCAGCACTTGGGAGGCTGAGGCAGGAGGACTGGTGGGAGTTCGAGACCAGCCTGGGCTACAAAAGTGAGCTCAAGGCCAGCCTGAACTGCATAGTGAGACCCTGTCTCAAAAAGGAAAAAATAAATAAATAAATATTAAGAAAACAAGAGCCAAATTTACCAAAAAGAAGAAAAGATACAACTCTATAAAATGATGAATGAAAAAGGCAAAATTACACAGATATCACCAAAATACAAGATTGTTAAAAACTAATTTGAAGACCTATACTCAAATTAATCACAGAGTCAGGAAGATATGAACAAATGCCCTCACACCTATGACTTAAAGAAATTGTGCCAAAAAGATATAAAAACCCTAAGCAGACTAATAAAAGTTAAAGTGATCTAATAATAAAAAGTCTGTGAGTAAGAAAAATGCAGAACATGGTACACTTATCACTGAATTTATCAGAATTTTGGAGAAATTAATGCCAATGTTCTTCAAATTTTCCATGAAGTTGAAAAGGAAGGAATGCTTATAAATTCCCTCCACGACACCAGTATTACCCTAACACCAAAACCAAATAAACACATTATCAGAAAAAAAATGATAAAGAAGGGAAGAAAAAACAAAAGAATACTGCAGTACTATAGCACAAGATAACATGCTTATGCTCAGTAAGATATTTGTGAATAGAACTCAACAAATCATTAAAGCAATCATATAACTTGACCAAGTTTGTTCTATCACAGAGATCCAAGAGTGATACAACATATGTCAATCAATAATTGTAATATGCAAATAAATAAATGAAGGATAAAAAATCACAAGTTTATCTCAAATTAAACGAAATGTCATTGGCAAAATCTAGCATCCATTCAGGGCAAAACCCCAAAGAAAATAGATACAGAGGACTTTATCTCAAATTGATAAAAGTCATAGATGAGAAAAGCAGAGCCAGCATCCAACTAATGGAAAAAATTTAAAAGCACTCTTGCTAAAATTGAAACTAGAAAAGGACGTTCATTATCACCAGTCCTACTCAATAATAGCATGAAACTTCAGTCTGAGGAATTGGGAAAACAAAACAAACAAAAGAAATGCAAAAAAGGAAAAAACTAAGTCAAATTACCTCTATTTTAAGATGATATGACTACATCCATGACCCCAAAAACTTTACCAGAAGACTCTTAGATCTGATATATAAATTCGACAACAGGAAAAGATACAAAGTTAAACACCATTGTCGAAAATGAATCACATGTTTGTACATGTGATTGTACAATGAATAATGAATCCATAGAAAAATAAATGATAAAATAAATGCCATTCATGATAGATTCAAAGTATTTAAGTACATGGAAGCAACATCTCCAAAGTGCTGAAAGACCACCACAGTAGAAACTACAAAACTCTAAAGGAACGAGTTGAAAAATACAGTACAAAAATATAAAAATATGGTTTGTTCTTGAATGTTCACAATGAAAATACCAGTCACCAAAAGCAACACGTTGATTCAATATAATTCCTATGCAAACAACAACTTTGTCAACAGCACTAGAAGAAACAATCCTAAAATTCATGACACTACAAATTAACCAAAACAGCTGAAGAAATCCTGAGCAGCGAGCAAAGCAGGAGGCATCCCAACTCTTGAATTCAAGTTATACTACAAACTTAGAGTAACAAAAAACAAGATGATAACCCAGAAATAGATATGTCAACAAAGAGAATATAACAGAAGACAGGAAAACCTCATGCAGCTTCAGTCCTCTGAGTTCTGACAATGGGATATAAGACATATCCCAAGGCAAAGTTTCTCTCCTTAGCAAATACTGCTGGGAAAATTTGCCATCCACATACAGTAGGGTGGAACTAGCTCCAACCTTCTCACTGTGCACCCCAACCCAACCAAAATAAATTAAAGACCTAGATATATAAAAGAAACTTTGAAACTGCTGAGAGATAACAAAAAAGAAATACTTAAAGCTATGTGGAAGGAGGCCGGGACATCTTGGGTTGAACTTAAATGTCACAGGGCTGAGTACCAGGAATGAACAAATGGGATCATAGTATGTTTAAAATTTTCCACACAGCAAAAGAAGGAATTAACAGAGTACAGAAATGATCTACAGTACGGGAAAATGATGGTTAGCTACTACTCAGATAGTGGACTAGAATCTAGAATATTTAAAGAATGTGAAATTAGTAGCAGTCTCCCAAACAAATGAGCAACCCAAAAGTGGTCAACTGAACAGAATAATTGTATTTCAAAAGAAGTACAAATGGGCAAAAAGCACAGGAAAATCTTTTCATGGCAATTAGCCATTAAGAAAAGGCAAATCAGGTAACCCAACTCAGCCTTCACCTTGTCTCAGTAGTAATAAAAGTTTGTCCATCAATAATAACACAAAAGAAACAAATGGTGGCCAGGCATGGTGGCGCCTACCTGTAATCCCAGCACTTGGCAGGCTGAGGAAGGAGGATCAGTGAGAGTTTGAGACCAGTCCAGGGTACAAAAGTGAGCTCAAGGCCAGCCTGAATAGCAAGACCCTGCCTCAAAAAGACAAACAAATAGTGAACATAGAAGGGGAAAAGAAAACCTTTTATACTGTTGGTAAGAATGTAAACTAGCACAACCATAATGGTACCAGTTTGGAGAGTCCTCAAAAGATCCAAGATTTATATGATCTGAAGAGAAATTAGAGTATAGGAGACTTCCTAAAAAAGAAACAATAAAAATATAAATAAAGGAAAATCTATTTGATCCAGCTATACTATGTATGTATCTGTAAAACATTAAAGACATCATACTATATTGATATATGCATGCTTGTATTTATAACAGCAAAGCTCAGACTAGCTAAGCTTGAGAAGCAGCCTAGACGTCCACCAACACATGAATGGACATAGCAAATGTGTCCTGTATGCACAGTAAATATTACTCACTGGTCAAGCAGAACAAAAGCACATAATCTGCAGAAAAATGGATGGAAGTTTTAACCTCTGTGCTCATTGAACTAAATCAGGCACATAAAGTTACATATCATCTATTAAGTGTCTTTCATATAAGAAGTGTGAATAAATGAATATATAGAAGGTGGTAGGAAACAGACATTTTCAGATGTAGAAGGGGGTCAGGGTTAGAAGGAGGGTATAAAGAGGGGATAAATGGATCTAAAATGATCCAGATGTGTTATACGATGTACCAAATGTACCAGTTCCCCACAGAAATCATTGCTTCAAGTTCAAGTTGATATTAATAAAAAGTACAAAGAAGTAAGAAGTAACTCTCATTGAGTACTAATTCACATCCACACATTATAAAAAAAAATGTTAATTTTAATAAGAAAGAAGTAACGAGACAATTTCAAAACACATTAGTAGTATAGCCACAATAATTAATACAATGCATATTGTTGTCTTCATAGTAGTTGTTCAGGGTATAAGATGCAGACATGATATCTTTTCTACATAATATTAGTACAAATCTTTCTTCTCATTGAAATAAAAAAAAGTAGTTGTATGTATAGTCCAATAGTCTTTAATAGTAGTGGGTTATCAATAGAACTGACAGTGTCAGAAGCTGTTGACTTGAGCCTTTTACAGCTCAGCATATTAACCTGGCTTTACTTTTCATATCTTCTGGTTAAATACCTTTTTGTAACTTGTGGCTCTGCTAGATGGTTAAGATCAAGGTGAAGCAAGAACTATGTAACAAATGTTGATGTGTGTGCACTAAATGACTTCATCGTCGTAATACACTTAAGGGCTGGAATACTTGTGGGGAAGAGGCAGATCATCTCCATTTCTAAGGAGGCTTCCTTCTTTGAGAAAGTCCTACAGATAGCAGAATTATGGCTCTAATTATTGTATTCGCTGTGCCTGGTCCCTAACTGCTATTTTGATTTCTTTTGTACATAATTTTTAGGAAAATACTATACATTCATCGTAAATGATCTAAAATTGACTCCTAATGGAACCTATGTATTGAAAATTGAGTGGAATCAGTCGTTAGGAAGTTTTCAAGACCATGGACGTAATGTAAAACTCTCCACAGTGAGACAGGTAGAACTAATTACGACTTAATGTTGTGTGATTCACATTCCACTTCTTTTTATATATAATATTTGGTTTCAAAAGATACCTACGTCAGGAAAATATTGGCATATATCTAAATTTTATTTTTTATTTTTTTTAATTCACTGCATTTTTCTTTTTTAATTTTAATTTAATTATTTTATTTTATTTTTTGTGATACTGGAGATTGACCTCAGGGCTTTGTTCTTGCCAGACAAGCTATTATTCTACTGAGCTATCTCCCCAGCCCAACATATCTTTAAATTTTAAATAATTCTCTCTCTCATTTTACCTTGTTCTAAGAAATGTCAAGAAGGTTTAAAAGATTTGTGATGTTATGATTTTTAAGTTTTTCTAAATTTATATTATTTCTATTTCAAGTAGATAGCTTACAAAATGAAGAGAGGACATACATATGAAGTAGAAGCTTTTCAAAAATTTTGATACTCAAGAGCATAGATTTTAAAGTCAATGAAATATTGCTAGCAAATGTGAAACCACAAGACTAACATAACGTAGTAAGGTAGCTCAGTGGGCTAAGCACCTGCTCAGTCAAGGGCAGGGACTGGGGTTCGATCCCAGTGCCATGCTGGCCCCACCCCAGCATGGAGTGGCCATGAGTCCATGCCTGGTGATGCATGCCCGAGACTGCAGTGCTGGCGAGGCTGAAAACAGGTGATCACTACACGTCCGAGCTGCATAGTGAGACCCTGTATCAAATACATTAATAACAATTACAATAATAAAGATTCATTCTATTGGAAGACTAATATAATCTTGTTAGTCTTATATTTGGGAGCATGGTACTTAATCTTGACCTCAAAGATACACAGATGGATGGATGGATGGATAGATAAATGATAGATAGATAGATAGATACGTAGAGGTAGATATACTCTTAAACAGAGCTGATGATATAACTTTGAGCTTTCTACCAAGTTTAACAAATTAACTTCACATATATAATATCTAAAATGATTTTGAAAATGAATCATAGTTATGAGAAAAAATTTAAAAATCACTTCTAAAAATTGTGTTTAACGATAGAACTAATTCTTTAAATAAAATACAAATATGAAAATAAAATATTCCAGAATTGCTATCTGTTATCACTTTTTAAGAAAAATAAATAATCTTTCTTGTAAATTAGGAATTACCAAATCTGCACACTATGAGGTTGTTCAGAATATACAATAACTGTCCTAAACTACTAACATTTCTGCTACACTTTTCTGTGCTGACTATCCAAGATTTAGATATAAAGAATAAATTCAATGAAATTATATATGAAAGCCTTGTAGTTGAATCTCATAACACATTCCTTTCCTGGTATCCTTAGAAATAAACAATTGCACTGCATTAGAGAATCTGTGAAAACTGAAGGCTTAATGTGTACAAATATCTTTAAAGATTAGCTTCTTGGTGTAGATGGAAAAGAGCAAGAAGTTTTGAGACCTTCTCTTGGCAGCGCTTTGAGGGAACGTTATAATTTCCTTGAGACTGAGCCCATACGCTTTTCATCTTGAGTCCAGTCCAGTTTCTGACACATAGTAGGCAGTTAAATATGTTTGTTGAATGGAAAATGAATGACTGAATGTTCTTAACTGCTCTAGTTTAGCCATTAGAGTTTATTTTTAAAACTGTTGGAGTGACAAATATTCGCACTGAGTACAGCAACAAATATTTTCCTTTGACACATCGCCAAGGATTTTTGATAAGTATGTTAACTGCCATAGTGCCAAAAGTTCTAGCTGCTGTTTTCTTTTTGATGTAAGCACCAGGGATAGCTTTGGTTCAGTCTTTAAACTTTAAACTTATGCTTGTGGCTACTCTCTTGGTGAGAATTTCAATTGCACACTGAATTAACCAATATTTTATTTGCAGTGCCATTCTTTCGTGATACTAGTCTATTTACTGATCATTATGTTTTGGATCTACACTGCTCCCAAAAGTTTTACGTGTTCGGAGGTGTGGCTTATGAAATGTGATTGCATCAGGCGAGCTTTGATATCAGAGGACTGTGCCAGTGCCGGCAGGTAGAGCGAACTTCGTGGTGGGGCTTACGGAAGGAAGGAGAATCTCTGGCTCCTGAACTTAGGGGCTGTAGGCGATCCTTCCTCCCCACCCGTCCTCCTTCCTCGTGCTGTTTCCTGGCACGCATGAGCTAAGAAAATTACCTGCCGAAGGCCTGTGGCATTTCTGCCTAGGTACTCGCAAAGTGTGGCCAAAGCAAACTGCTCTTCTTTGAGCTGATTTTCTCAGGTGCTTGGTCGCAGCAGTGAAAACTTAACCTATAAAGAATTAATAATGAGGGGCTAGGGAGATAGCTCCGAGGCACAAGTGCCTGCTGGGCAAGTGCAAGGTCGTGAGTTTGAACCCTGGTCCCACCAAAAACAAACAAAAACAAAACAAAACAAAACAAAAGAATAATGAACTCTCGGCAACATTAGTTATAGGCATCATGACTACTCTTCCTATTAAACTAAGTATAGGGATGTTAAAGAATTTGCTGCAGCCCATTATACTGGAAGCAGAGCCAGATTTGACAGATACTAAATGGTTGCTTATATTTATATTATATTCTTTGGCAAAAAACAGAATTTTATGGGTATCATAAAACATCTCTGTCTCTGTCTCTCACTTGCTCACTCACTGTCTCCTTTTATGCAGTATTAGAATATTTAGAGTCTTCCTTTCAGTAAATAAACTCCTTTAACTAAGTCTCAAACCAAAAGCACATCTCTGAAAATGTCAATATTGTTCTTCCATTTAAGAACAATCTAATTTCCAGTGTTTCATTATATATAATTTTCTCTTAGTTTTCTACATTATTAAGTGTAGAACAGGAAAGTCTGAGGAACTAAGCTTAATTTTTTTAAGGGGATTTGTCTTACACACAGTGAACACACTCACTGATTTTATTATCTCTTCCTGCTTTCCCAAGTGCTTACGCAGTTATAACTAGATACAGATCTTGTTGGTCATGATATTGTAGTGCTTTTGGAGACAAAGAAATTGTTTTATTCATTTAAGCCAACAGATGCCTAAAAACCACATAAGTCTGAAGAATACAACTGAATCCATGATTGTCCACAACTAAACAAACAAATATATTTAAGATATCAAAGAAGTGCTCATATTACTTGTTAAATTGGTACCAGTCTGATATAAGGAGCAATGGAATAGCCTCTCTGGAAGTTATACTTACAGTCCTGTTATGCCATTTGGATGCACTTAGCTGCTTGTGTAAGATGAGCCACGTCAAGACCACAGAACAGACTGTTTCTTATGCAAAGCAGCAGCTCTAAACCAGAGCTCTTCATAAAGGACAAAGAAATAAAATGCTGCCACATTTATTTGCTCTCATGATTTCTATAAATTGCCTTTGTTTTCAATGTTCAGCATTAATTCAGGCTATTATTGCATCCAAATAGAAATAACTATAATTCAAGAAATTTTTATTATTTGAGAAATATAACAGTGGATGTAGGTAGGTCAATATAACCCAACTTTTGTTATGACACTCTTAGTACTAATATTTTCCTGCAGATGAGACTAGCTCAATGAGCAATGAGTTCACCACTTTAATTAATGCATACTGCTGGTTTATCAGCCAGTAAGTTCTCACGTTTTGATGAAAAGATAACCCTGATTGTATCAGGAAATAGCCCGTTCCCATGCCAGCTCATTTATATATTTATTGAATAAAGTAAAGAGTAAATAAATGAACTGAGTCTTTCACTTCTTATAGAGAGAGGTAAACTAATGTTACAATGACAAATAATTGAAAACTATAAACACTAAGAAAGAATACTGAACAGTACATGTGCTATGAGAGACAAAATCCTTCACTCATTTTAGTTCCCGAGAAATGTTTATGGAATAATTTGAAACTGATTTATGAGACAGCAAAGGCTTGGGTACTGGGGAGTCCTACCATGAACTGGTGGGGGGGGGGCTGTTGCCTTCTACTTAAGAATGATGTGTTCTCTTTACGAGGATGATTATATGATTATATATATATATATATATATATATATATATTTTTTTTTTTTTTTTTTGGAGAATTTACTTCTTAAAGTGATCAAAGAAACAAAAATGAACTTTAAAAATGTGGCAAAAGTTCATCAACAGCCTTTTCTGTATTAATAGAAATTTAAAAGTTAGCCATACTTTCTTTTGATCAATGGAATCCCATTTCCTCATAGCATCATTATTTTCTTTCCTTATTTATTTATATTTGTTTATTTATTTTTGAATTTCCATGTCTGAACCAAGAATAACAAATGAAAATTTCCCTGAAAGGCTTTGAGATCAAAGAGATGAGGAAGGGGGGTGGATAGCTCAGTGGTATAGGCACCTGCCTGGCAAGTGCAAGGTCCTGAGTTCTATCCCTGGTACAAAAAAAAAAAAAAAAGAGATAAAACAGGAAAATGTGCACCTGTCACAGACACGATGACTGAAAGGAAATTACCATCCCAGAGTTCCCTATGGCCTCATTTATCCAAACATACCTCCAAAATCATAGGCATATATTTGCATATATGTGCATTTATGGGCTTATGTATACATTAACATGTTTTGTGTGTATAATAAATATTTATGGTGACTACTGCAAAATATGTAAATATTCAACTTCTGAATAATCTGTACCATGTAGAAAGTACTCAGAAATAGAGTATATTCCTTTAAGAAAATCCTTCACATAAAGGAGATAGATTTACATTTCTCACAGGACTGCAAAACACGAAGATATTGTATATGAGCTACAACCAGCTTCCCTAACAGTTTGAAAAGACATGCATTTTATGTTAGCATGTAGAAATAATCAATGATCACCCTTGTAAGTTGGATCAGATGACAGATGACCATGGTATTGGAACCAAGTGGATGACACTGGGCAGTAGCAATTTGAGGATTACAAAAGAAATAGTAAACAAATTGCACACACTGTGCCTTTTAGTAATACTTCAATATGGAGGATCTATTTTCAAACTAGAAGCAGCATTTCTTCAAAAGTTTTCAATATTATTAAACAAATTTTGAAATATCCAAGAAAGAAAAAAGTTTTTACTTGTAATTATTTAAAGGAGTATATATTATTTCTGGTGTCAAAATTCATCCAGTCTTGAAATTGTAAAAAAAAAAATTGTGATATAGTGACAAAAAAAAAGCTGATATGTGATCATATAGCCTTTTTTTTCTTTTAAGAAGTCTGGGGATGACAATGTTTTTTGTTTGTTTCGGGTTTTTTTTATTGTGTTTTGTTTTGTTTTGTTTGTTTTGAGACAGGGTCTCACTATGCAGTTTAGGCTGGCCTTGAGCTCAATTTTGTAGCCCAGGCTGGTCTCAAACTCACACCAATCCTCCTGCCTCAGCCTCCCAAGTGCTGGGATTGCAGGCGTGTACCACCACGTCTGGAGACAATGCGTAAGTACTAGTGAAATTTCGGAGTTCTGATTGCATTAGTATCTAATTGTACTGGAATGCTACAAGTATTCCCTGTATTTTATGGTTCAGCAGTTGAATACCCAAAATTAGTACATTATTGCTTTGAAAATGGAATTTTTCACAGTCTAACTTTTAAGATGATTTTTGTAAACTTATACACACTTGATTTTAATATTACTCAGTTCTACAATTTCAAATGAACCTATCTACTTTCCTATTAGAGAGATGTAACTAAAAAGAAATTAGTGATGCTTTCTTTAATGAGCACATTTAACCCAAGGAACTTTTATCTAGCACTCTCTACTTTTAAGATAAATGAAACTGGTCCAGGAAGATAGCTCAGTGGCTGAAAGGCCTGCCTGGCAAGCACAAAGTCCCAAGTTTGATCCTAGTACTGAAGAAAATAAATCGATAGATAGATAGATAGATAGATAGATAGATAGATAGATAGATGATAGATAGATAGATAGATAGACAGACAGACAGACAGGTAGGTAGATCGATAGATAGATAGATAGATAGATAGATAGATAGATAGATAGATAGATAGATAGATAGATAAAAATACAACACAATTAGCCAACATGATAACTGAAGAGTGAGATTCCTAATGAGTTTTTGTAGTTAATCCCATACCTTGACATGAGCCTTTGGAGCCACCACCTTCTAGAATAAGAATAACAAATAAAAAATTTAAAATGCTGGTAACTTTTGCATTGAAGAAAAATATGCAGCACTGTTTCACAGAAGCTGGGAGAGATTGGCCTGTGTTGCAAATTGCAAGAATGAGTGAACATCTAAAAATGGGTTAAGGACTGTTGATGCTTAAGGAATTACTTGAGCCATGTGAGAGTACATGGCAGAATAGGAAATAAGTGAGGCCCTTGGTGTCCTAGCACAGTCGATCACTTCAGCAAGAAGGTAGAAAAGCTGTTACAGTCTAAATTTTTTGCTCCTAAACTTTGGAGTGAACCAGTAGCATGCCATGGGTAGGTGCCAGAACCTTGACCACTAGCAAGAGCCTAGTTGGTGCCTACACCTCTGACTCACAGAATAATATTTGAGAGCTAGCTTCATGGTAGGAGAGTTATGAATTTTCTTTTGAATTAAAGTTAAATTCAGAAAATTTTGGAGTAAATAGCTGGTAAAACAAAACACCTAATATTATTCTACCGTATTTATGAGGGAAAGAGTGGTCGACTCAGAAGAAGGATTAATTTCAATGAAATCTGCAGGGTATGAGCTTGCGCAGCACGTGTCTGCTTATAGACCTAGGAAGGAAGGCGTTATAGAGATTTTAGGTTTGCTAGAGGTGAAAAAATGAAGCCGTGCTCAGAGTAGTAAAAGAAAACAAGCTCTATTAGTATCCCAGTGTGCTCAGAGAAACCGAGACCTCCAAAGTCTGAGCCCTGAGCTAGCATAGGAAGTTACTTTCACACAATTAATCAAGTGGGCTGGGGTCTCTTGCCAGAAAAGTAGGGGAACAAACTGGAAACAAAAACAGGCCAGTACAGCTTGTGCCTCTGGTACATCCTGTTGCTAGCACGCCTGTTTATGAAGCAGAAGGAACACTGCAGACTATTGACATATTTAGGTTTTGAAACATTTTGAACACAAAAGTTTTTCTCCAAAAGTTCCAGTGATACTGACATAAGCTTGAGACATGTGTAGGAGCAATAACTAAACAAACAAGTCCTGTGTTGATTAGAATAAGACATGATCGGTAGCTCTCTCCTGGTGACGACTGTCCCAAAGTGACATCATATGGTACTTGCTAAAGGAGATGCTTTCACAAGAGAACACATAATGATGTTTGTAGGCCCTTCACTTGAAGAGTTACTATGGAAGGTCATGACTTCATCTACTGGCCAAGGGCATTCATCTAGGATAGACAAGGACAGTTATACACCACCTTTATTCAGTCCCTGCACTCTACTACCTGCTGGAATGTAACAGCATAGGATTTTTTCTTTGAGTACAAATTAGTAAATCCTTTTCTAAGTCTTCTACTCACTTCAGAATTGTTGTTTCAATGAAACCCTGTATGCTTAAGAATTTGAGCCAATTTGTTATTTTCTAAAAAAAAAAAAGAACACGGGGCTGGGGAGATAGCTCTGTGGCACAAGTGCCTGCTTAGTGAGTGTAAGGTCATGAGTTTGAATCCCAGTCCTGCAAAAAAAAATAAAAATAATAAAAATAAAAAGAACACAAACAAAACACATCCATAATGCTAGCACCATGGTAGTTTGTGACCTTATGTTGGAGGCATAAGCCCTCTGCATGACGGTTCCCTAAAACATAAATGGAACTAATCTCAAGTGCCCTTCCATCTCTGATATCTCATTACCTCTCCTTTTAGAACAAGAATACGACTGAAAAATACTCAAAAGCATTACACAAGAAGAACTAGGTTGAAATCCGCATTCAGCAAACTCCCTTGCTGCCTGACTTGGGTTTGGTCATTTAATCTTGCTGAGTTGAAATTGTCTCATCCACAAAAGGAGGACAAAACTTTACCTCACCAGGATAAGGAAAGTTGATGAACAGCAAGTTGCAGGCTAAATATATTCTTAAAACAGTTGATGCCAAAAGTTTTCTCATTATTTTTCTTCGCTTATTAAGCTGAAGAACATCAAAGAATTAAAATTCATACTCCCATTTCGAACCTCCCATCAGTCAACCTTAAATGTAGAAGTCCCTAATTAAGCTACTTTTAAAAATAAAGGACGTATAGATGGGCAAGGGTATCAGCAAGGAGGGGAGGAGGGAAAGGAAAAAAAGTCTTTTAATTCTGGAAGTGAACTCTTTTTTTCCAGCTCTGCAGGGTCTCACTGCACAGACTGGCCTCGTAGTGATCCTCCTGTTTTCAGCCTCCCAAGAGCGGGGATTACGGGGACGCACGCCACCGCACCCAGACTCTGTCTCCTTTGCAGCGCACCCTGGGGGCGGGGCCGGAACCACACGCCAGGGATGGAACCCAGGTCCCTGAGTCCGCCTAAACAGGCACTTTAATGTGCTGAGCCATCTGGCTGACCCTTGGAAATGAACTCTTTTTCTTAATCCAAAATGACAAAATCCAACCAAGACAGTGCAAGGTATGTAGAACATCTCAAAAGTTATATACTGTAAGAATTAAGTTGTCAGGGCCAGGAAGATAGCTCCATGGCACAAGTGCCTGCCTGGCAATTGCAAGTCATGAGTTCGAACGCCATTCCCGCAAAAAAAAAATAAATAAATAAATGAATAAATAAAATTAAGTTGTCAACAGCTTTGCATGAGGAGCGCCCTCACAAGAGGAGCAAACACAGCACTACACGAATATTCAGCAGGTGTCTGTCCTGCAACGCAGGCACCACCAGAAGAACAGATCGCTGATGGAAAGGTCAGTTCTCAGACATCTTTAAAATAAAAAGTGTGGCAGTGCTTTTAGGACTGCTGGCCACTGTGCAGCAGCGGTGATTTGGATCAAACCTCGTTAAATCCTGGTTCCAGCACTGTCCGCTGGTACCTGGTTTGGCCAGTGATTTTCCTTCTCTCAGCCTTGACTTTGCCATCGGTCTATTAAGTAACTGTAGCTCCTTCTCCAGGGAGTCTGTAAATGGCCAGGGACCATGTAGCTAAACTAACTTAAATGCCTGAAGATTAGTACTGAGCCTCTGAAGGCCTTATCTCTTCCAAAGATGAAATGAAATGATGCGCGTATAGCACTCCTGTATAGTAGTTATTTGAGAAGTATTAATTTGACCAATATTAAAGGATTTGCAAAAGTTTAATTCATGTTTATATTAATAATATTCTCAAACCATTGTTTGAGCCATTTTAATATACTGGTAGTTTTAACTCTCAAACTAATTTAAAACTTCTGATTTTTGATAACTAATAAATAGTATGTGACAATAAGTATTCTTTCACAGATTCCATTCATTTTCATGAGACAAAAGTGAAACATGTCTGTTTAAAATTTCACATTTCTCATACAAATAAAGTCTGATCACTCTTAGTGAATGTTGGCCAATTTATCCAAGAAAACAAATGCAATAGGCAGCACCAGTTTTAAGTGAAAATGATCTCCGAACATCATGCTTTTACAAACGTTCTTTTGTCTTTTCTGTATATGAAATTTCAAAAGTTAGTACCTCTTTACTTCAGTTTAAAGCTATAGTCTCTTTTATTGTATTCAAGTAAGCCGAAAGAACATCATCTCTCATTCCGTCATTCATCTTCCGTGCTTGAGCACATTTACAATGATAGCTCTGCACAACCCCCACCCTTGACAGCCTCGGCTTCATGACACACAGCAACTGCTCTTAACTCAGTTGTCTATGGACATAAAATCTAGCTAACAGAAGACTGAAGGGCAGTAGCACTAATCAGGCTACAAATTAAATCACTTTTATAGACATACTTTATGAGTAAGTATGTAAGCACATTGTAGATTATTTTTAGCTGCATTTATTTTACTTTTTAAATTTTTATTTGAAGGCAGTTGGGGGCTGTGGCTCAGCTCCATTGTTTAAATGTCTGTTCAGGCAAATGTGTTCAGACACTGGGGACCAGGGTTCAATCTCCAGCTCCGCAAGCCTCACCTGACCGACACTTAAGGCAGCCTGAGCCAGCCAGAAGAAAAAAACATCATTCTCAATTTTGAAACTGGGCGTGGTGACATGTGCCTGTAATCCCAGCTCTTGGAGGCTGTAAACAGCAGACCAATAAGAGTCCCATCTAGTAGTGAGACAGAGAACATCCTGTTACCCTCACCTAAAATAAAATCAATCAGTCAATCAATCAATCAATCAATCATCCCATTTCCTTCATGATAATGGTTCATGTCAGGCAGAGCCCTCGTTTTTCAATATGGCAATGTCCCCCTACCCTTCTGTTTTGTTTGTCCTTTGTCTTTATCTAAGTTAAAACTTGCTCTTAGAGAAGAATTGCTGAATAATTTGTTCTTCTTTGACTGTGTGCTGCTTTTGTGTGAGTATATAGTTTCCACATACTACTTGTATTATGTTCTGGCAGGCTAGATATTGAATTTGGACAATTAATTTTACATGTTTAGGAAACACACATGTCCTAAGTTCCTGTGGCATTAGGATAAGAGTAGCACACACCTGTACGGTAATTAGAATGATTAAATTAACTGACATTTGTCAGGTGAGAGAGACTGTAACCTCCACAACCAAGTGCCACATCGTTTTCAAAACTGCCAATTGTAGAATAAGATCCTCACGCCTCTGCTTTATTTTTTGCCCTATCACTCTTCTCCTTGGCAGAACTCTCAGCATCGACTTTTCCAAGAAAAGACCTTAGGTGGTCTGAGAGAAAAAGCTTGTCTTTCTTCTTCAGCGGTGTCCAGCCCAAATGCTCAGCTGTGCCCTCCTACCCAGCTGTGTTCTGTCACTATTTGCCTTGCACATTAAAAACTTGGAGCAACTGATAGATCTAATTAAGGCCTTGCTTACTATTTCTTCTTTCTCCATGCAATACGTGTTCAGGACTTCAATTAAATTTTAAAAAAAATTAAAGGGCAATCTAACTTTAAGGAGAGACAGAATCAAGATCTACTTGTGCGTGCTATTATTTGGAATATTTTCATGAGGAAAAGAGTAATCCAAGTCATATTATTAATTCAATAAATATTAACAGCCAACGAGTTGCATGCACTGAGACGACAGCCACTGGAACTGAGTGCTGGGAAAAGACAGGAAGATGGAAGAGACGAGCTCAGCACTGCAGGGTGGCTGGAGCTTTCCTAGGTTTTTGAACCGAGAAACAAAAATATTTAGAAACAATTAGAGTTATGTAACAGTCTACAATTTAAAAAATAAGTTTATCAAAATAATCTAAGACCAGCACACATTAAGAAGACAGGAACAAAATCAGTACAGCAGGAGTTATTAGTTCAGTGACTGTTTTAGAAAGATATTAGCTTTAATTCAGATTACAAAGACACAAAAGCAAGGAGCTGAAGACAGATTTCTAAAATCGCTGGAAGAGAGGAGCATAGCACACAGTGATAAAGTTGAAAATGAGAAAGATAAAGTAGGATAAATACTCCATACAGATGTAAAGATCTGATCTTTTCTTGTCTCTCACTGTGACGATACCAAAAACCATGAAATAAGTATGAAGACAAAAGGTACTAGAAGATTTTTTTATTCAAGTCTAGAAATCAGGTTAAGTGAGATAAAAACATTTTATAAATATAGATGTCACATAATATACTACTGTGGCATCACTAATGTCACTGTTTATAACAATATAAATAAGACATAGTAATAAAGTTATACTTAATGATAAAATGAAGACTGTCGTACTAGTAGACTATGAAAGGCAATACTGAAGGAAGAATAGAAATACTCTAGATTTTCATAGTTGAAAAATTTTAATACCTGAATATGTGAAATGGACTATACCAAAGAGCATACTGGGGTTGTTTCTAACAAAAAATAATTTCAAAGAAAAATAAATAACTTCCAAAGCCTTTTTGGTCACCAAGTGGAATTTGATGAGTTAAGTGTAGACGTGTAACACATGTGGGTTGTATTTTATTTAAAAATACACAAGGATTTAAAAATTAAGGTCAAAAAGTATCTGGCATGATACATTCTGGTGAAGCCAAACCAGAAACACTTGAGACAGCTGTAGACCAGAGCATGAATTTCACTGCCGAGTGTGTTTCTCTGAGTTAAATTTATCACAAGATAAACATTATCTTTAACCAGGAGAATTTAAGCAATAAACCCTATACCAAGATAAGGATTTGAAAGAGTAAGTATATGAGAGGCTTTTTTATGCTTGTTTTTTACATTTCTCTGTTAAAAAATAAACTCCCATCCTGAGATTTTAAACAAATGCCCACCATATGTGTCATGGTCTCTGTCTATTCCATTGTCTTTTTAATTCCATTATTTCTTCATGCTGTTCTTATTTTATGCAGCGGAGAGGCCGTCAGAGGATGTATAAGGAAAGGGTTCACCCTGCCTTAGTGGTAGGATTAATTTGCCCACCACTTGTGCTCTTCAAATGGCTTAAATGAACCCTGGATTTGAGTCACTTTTCATACTTTAGCCCATGCTTAATTCTAACCTCTCCTATATATTTTAAATGACACTTGCTAAGTTTTCTAAAACTTGAACTCTGCATGATGTTGAGCTTACTGCTGGCTAAATCAAGAGCATAGGTATGTATAATGACAGGCCACCCCCAGGTGGAGTGCCTCCAAAAGGCTGAAAAATAATGAAGTGGGAAACATCCAGCAGCAAAGATTAACCACGAGGTATAAAGAGTAAAGCCTTATTAACATACTGAACTGTGACAGGCTGAAGTCAACAACTTCCAACATCGCCACTTCTACTGATAACCCGCTACGATTATGCGCTAACGGACTTTACATACAACTATTTGCTCTTAGTTCAATGAGAAGAAATACTTGTACTTGTACTCTGAGTAACTACTATGAAGACAATAATAAGCATGGTCTTAATTATTGTGGCTGTCCTGTTAACCTGTTATGAAACTGTCACATTGTTATTTCTTTCTCTTTAAAATTAATAAAATTTTGAAACGAGAAGAAAATAACAAGATGGAAGTTTAAAAAAATCAATGTTTACATTTTTGTTGCTTACCACTGGCTTGTGGGCTACGTTTATGAAATATGTTACTTTGGGAACTTAGAGTCATTACTTGGTTTTCCTCAAACCAAATACAGGATGATATAAATCTGTTGTTAAATCTTAAGTTCTCCTAGGTACCATGCATTGCCTCCATCTTTCTCATCTTATTCTTGTCAAGACTGAGATCTGCGACTTTTTCCTCAGAATCTATTCTCCCAGTCAGTCTTTCCTGTCTATTTTCATTACCAGCTCCCTAAGGCAAGACCTCCTCTCACCAGCTCTAAACTGCAGTGAGACAGCATCAGTCCCCCCTCTATTTCAAGTGTGCTCAGACACACTATTGAAAGCAATTTCTTATTTTTAAAGAACAAAACGAGCTGCAAGTACAGCTTGGTGGCGGAGTGCTTGCTTAGCATGGCAACGATGCTTGATCCCCATTACCTTGAGAAAATGCATGTTTTTACTTTTCTATTTTTTAATGATATGCTTTTGTTCAAAAAACTAAAATCCTAAGTAAGAACGATAGAAATCAACGTTAACCAAAAAATACCACTGAAGGAATTAAAGTAGTCCTTTTACTCATCTGTTACTAAAAATGCTATCTCCGCAAAATCTATGGTATATTCTGAAGCTCAGAAACATTTGGATAGGAGGAATGGCACTCCACAGTTGTTCACCTCTTACCCCTGGGAAATTGTGAGTGCGTTACACGGCAGAAGAAATTTGGCAGGTGAAAGTAAGATCTCAGCCTGTAGAAGAGCGAGAAGGTGCAGTACATCCCTGGACTTAACTGAATCATTTGCACCCTTAAAAGACTGATTTTAGGAGGAAGGCAGAAATGTGTGTCAGAGGTAAAATGAGGTAAAAGATGAAATGCACAGCAAGTCAGAGATTTCAAGCAAGAGTAAATTTGACACGATCTGATTCTGTGGGTTCTGAGATGGATATAGGAAGCCAGATGCAAAAGCCTTGTGGCTCCTGGAGGTTAAATCCACCCCAGTAAGCACGTAGCAGGCCAGCAGGAACCTCTCTTGAATAACTAGGAATTTAATTCTACCAAGATCCTGCAGTAACTGTTCCCCAGCTCCCCCGAATGAGAGCTCGGTTGGCTTTGCTTAGGCCTTTTGAAGAGACCATGGGATACATTTGTGTGGATGTGAGTTAAAGTTGTCATATTGTGTAGCAGTAATAGGAAATGAAAACTCGAATGTGTATTGCAGGTGTCCCAAGTCGGTCTGGCCTTGTGCCTCTCATCCACACAGTGCTTAATGTGGCAGTGCCCTTCCTTCCCTCTTCCGTCACTTCCCTTCCAGGCTCAGTTCACATGAACTTCTAGGGAAGAAAACTGTAATGGTTCTTTACAGCAAAACACATGTGAGTAAGGTAGAAAGAAGAAGAAAGAAAGAAAAAAGAAGAAGAAGAAGAAGAAGGAGAAGGAGAAGGAGAAGGAGAAGGAGAAGGAGAGAAAGAAAGAAAGAAAGAAAGAAAGAAAGAAAGAAAGAAAGAAAGAAAGAAAGAAAGAAGAGTCTACAAAAACCTATTTGATTTGCCTGAAAACAGCCATGCATCCTGTGGTTTACTGGCTATCCTGAGTGATGTTCTTGCTTGATTTAAAGGCATTAACAAAAGGAAAACTTTTAAGCTCTTGCTTACTGAAGCTGGAAGAACTCTGGCAGACTGAACTTGAATATGCTGCATAGAGCTTGGAAATCTTACTAAAATGTAGATGGTAAACATCACAATTTGAGGTGTAATTGAAACATGTTTATTTCTGGTGAGCTGTAATTTTGTTATTTATTTGTTTAGGACCACAGGTTAATTATTTCTGCATCTATATCTCCCATTTTCTCAGGTATAAAATCAATACTGTAAGCAAAACTGAGATGGCACATACTAGAAAACATGTTTGTTTTGCTTATTTGGGGTTTTTGTGCATGTGTGTGTGTGTGTGTGTGTGTGTGTGTGTGTGTGTGTGTGTGTGTGTGTTTTGTTTTATGTGACGAGCCCCATGGCTCATCACCACTCTGGCTGCACTGTTGATAGGGCTCATCCTCTTCAGCCCAACGCACCAGCTGTATTTCTCTACTTTCCCGTCACTGTACTTCAGGCAGTACCTGCAGGGCAGCAATCCAGGCAGTCAATACCAAAAGACAACTCCATCAATTGGTGGAGCTGAGCGCTTGGTAGAGCAGGTCCCAGGCCCCTGTACATGGTTCTAGATGTACCCAGCAGACATCTTTAGGGACATTCCGGCTCCAGTGGGTTTGAGTTGCAGGTGTTGTCAGGGGGAACTCGTTTTTCTCCTGGCTTGAGTCAAATCCCACATCCCCTGGATTTCGGTTTCCTAGGATTCCCTCCCAGATCAATCACCTTTTCAAAAGTGCTTATTGCCAACTCGGCTTCCGGTATCACTACCGCTCTCTCTCATCAACAGGCCTAGTGGCAAGGGGAGGAAACCTTCCACTTATGGAGCCTGTCTAGTATCTGAGCTGTGTGGGGACAACAGCGCTTTTAAGAACTGAAGAATGAGTAGACTTCTTAAAATTTGCATTTTCTTGGGAAAAGAAAATGTCACTTTCCAGTTGGCTACTTGCCAACTCAGGGAATATTGCCAAAATCAGAAGAACTTCATGGAATTAAACTTTTTATTTATTTATGGTAAGAACTCCATTTCCTTCACCAAAGGACAGACTGTTTGATTTTAATCCCGAAAATGTTATTGGCAATGGTGGAAAAATTGTTAAAATTATTGAAAGTCAGTCAGACTGGGGCCTTCTGCTTTGAAAGCGTGGCCCAAGCAGAAGAAATGGGAGATTGTGCTCTGAATTGGGACACTTGGGCTTCTGCATTGTGAGGACATACACCAGCGAGGAGAATGCCTGAGTACTTGAGGCTTTCAGTTGACAAGAGGACATGATGCCCTTAGCAGTCCCCAGGGCAGAGGTGTTGTTCAGAACTGTAAAGACCAGGGGGCAGGCCCTGCTTGTGAGAAACCACGTAGGTGGGGGCTACTAGGAGGCACCACGGTGCCAGTGCAGCACAGAAGGGACCCTGGACTGCAGGCAGCTGCACTCATGGTTAAGAGACTGTCTTAGTTACTTTTTTCTCTTTGCTGGGACAAATACCTCACAGCCAAAATTAAGGAAGGAAAAATTTATTTAGCTCACAGTTACTGGAGGTTTCAGTCCATATTGGGCTGGTCCAAGGCTGAGTGGAACAGAGCAGAGAGCATCCAGTTTATGGTGGCGGGACAGCAACAAAATGGTGGCAGAAGCAACCGGCCAACCAGGGGAGCAGAGCAACAGCATTAGTCTGTGTCTCTGTCTCTCTTTATATTACATTCAGGCTCTCTGTCTCAGCCTATCCACTTTAGGCTACACACATAATCCCAGAAGTACTTAAAACACATAATCCTGGTGGATCATGGATCAAGTCTCAATCTATAGAAGTTTCTACCCCATGACTGCTTGAGGCTGTAGGGGAACAGCTAGACATAAACCATAACACAGATTATAATCAACAGGAGAATGAAGTAAATCAGCAACAGCAGGGCATTAATTGATGCCCGTAGCCTAAAAAGACACAAGCATTGCTGGGACAGTTCAGCCTCGCAATGAAGTGTGGGACCACGGGTAGGCGACAATCTGATGGAATCAATCAGTCACTTCTAAAAACCTCCACCAAAACGCTAGCAGAGAGAAGAAACCTCACATGTTCAAGAAAGTTTCCTATTGTGCGGTGTTCGTGTTTACTCAGGAGCTGTTATAAGATATCTTGAAACCAGTACGAGATCACACGGTCAGAACCAAATGTTGCAGGAAGGATTTACCTCCCCTACATTTCCTGCGTCCCTGGGGAGCTGGGCTTCTGATTGGTACGTCATGATATTCTCTGAATTTGAGATTTTTGTACCTCAGTAGAGAAATCCATCTTATAAGACACATGCTAAGGCTTTCTCCAAATCTACAGCTGCAGCTTTTGTCTAATTATTTGTGGCTTTCTAATACTTATAGACCAGCAAGTAAATAATGAAGTCACTAGAAAGGACTTTATGGTTGGTCCTAGCTGTTGAGCTTCTGCATTCTCTGCCACATAATAGAGGAAGGAGACGCAGGGAAGAAGCTGAGCAGGGTCCCGGTGGCCTCCTTGGGAGGCCTTGACCTTCAGCGATAACAGAGTGCAGTGATTTCCACCCAGAACAGCAGACAACAGGCAAAGCTCGCAAGGACTCACACATCTGAGTGACGAAGGGCTGTGTTTCTGTGTCCTGACTACCGGATGGAGAGCGACCCCACGAATGGACATCCCGGAATGATCGCAGAGATCCTGAACATTGTAATTGTGTTAGAATCCATCACTGTACCCGAGACTGTGGCTTACCACCTGTCACAGCGCATGCTGGACCTGCCCCTAGAGCCTCAGGCAGGCCCAGAGGAGGGAATTTGGAAAGGCAGCTGAATCTTCGCTTTGTGAATGACTCGTGACTGAACGCTGTGATGAAGGATGAGAGTAGTACACCCCCCTCCCTTTATGGTGGATGAAAAGCCTGCATGGAACATAAGGGACAGAAAAGGGCCCCTGGCCTCATCTGTGCTTCTGGCTTCAACTGCTCTCTCCTGCCACGATGAACAGTGACTCCTGGTCAGTGTGATACCTGGCCTCAGAGACAGCCAATTTTTGAAGAAAACTTCTACCAACACTGAGCTCTGTACAGCTTTCCTCCTTTGACTTTGGGTGTTGGCTATCAGTGTTAGCAATGAAAAAAAAAAAAAAAAAAACGAACTAAGAAACTACGTTAAAATTATTTTTTAATTTTTAAAGGAGGCTGCGATTTGGAGCTATTTTGCAAGGTTGGTAAAGGCTGTCTGTAATGAAGGAGTGACATTTCTGAGCAGCAAATACGTGCAGATGGGGAGGTAGATGGCTTCTGTACTCGTGGGAGGGTCGGTAACCGGCCTATGACGTCAGCTGCATTTACAGAGAACTTCTGTGTCCCTTAACATTTCCTTTCCAGTCCCTGCTGCTCTGCTACACATTTCCATGCCTGTTACAGGAGGGTTGCACCTGAGAGAAAAATCATTTCCATGTGATAATCAGTAAAGATAAGAAGACATAGAAAGGGTCTATTTCCTATCCTGTAGTAGAGAAAAATTGCTGAGGCTTCCCAGCAGAACTGAGCCTCAGTTGTACACAGTTGTAACCCATCCTTTAATAGTGGTTCTTCTGGGCTGCGGAGATAGCTCAGAGGTTGAAGTGCCTGCCTGGGAAGCGCAAGGACCCGAGTTTGATCACCGGTACCACATGCCATGCTGGCCACTGAAACCAGGCGTAGTGGAGCGCATCTCTAATCCCAGTGCTGCGGAGGCTGAGACAGGAGGATCACAAGGAGTCTGAGCAGTAGAGTGAGACCCTATTAAAAAAAAAATATATATATATATATATATATATATATATATATATATATATATATATAGTTGTTCTTCCTTCTATGTCCCACACATTTTGCTTGTTCAAAATTGCTTTGAAGATCATAGACTATGTAAATCACTGACAAAATAGTGTTTATACCTGATGGAACTGCGAGGGGGCTGGGAGTTGAATCCAGGGCTGCATGAATACTGAGAAAGGCTGAGCTACGTTCTCAGCTCAAGAAATCTACAGGATGTATAGTGTATTAGTTACTGCCCTCTCGTTGCTGGGACAAATACCTGACACTCAAGCTTAGGGAAGGAGAGGTTCATTCAACTCATAGTTATTGAAGGTTTCATTGTTTAAAGCAGCCTGATTTACATAGCAAGACCTGCAGTCACTGGGCCTCCTTGTCCGGGATGACCCACCTGACCCCTCCAAGAGAGGCCACCAGGCCCGGGGCAGGGGGGCGGAGGAGCTGTATGCTGTCTGTTCAATGGATCCCACCTCACTGGCCCCGCCCCTCACGCCCCATCCTCCTCCTCTGGCCCCACCCCCCTGTCTTGGAGACTTTCAATCTTCGGGACCAGGGCATCCTGTGCTGCCATTGCCTTTGGACCTCCATCTCTGTGGACGTCTTCAGCCTTCCCACACTGATGTGGGCTGGAAGCTCGCTTGGAAACTTCCTGGCCTTTGACCTTGGGCTGGTTGGTGCTGCAGCCTCCATCTTTTTCCTATAGGTTGCACCTTCTTCAGCTGAGCAGCCCCTTGGGTCTCTGGCTCTTCAGTGTGCAGAAAGCAATTACAGATTGTTCATGCTCTTAGCTCCTAGGCAGCCACTGGAGACCCTGTCTCTGGCCATGGGAACTTAGCTGACACATTCAGTTGGATAGTTATAAGTGTACTTTCTTTTTCTTCCTTTCTTAAATCGTTCATTTATTTATTTATGTGGTATAGGGTCTCATTATGCAGCTTGGACTTGTAGTGATTCTCCTGTCTCAGACCCCCAGCCCTGGGATTAAAGGCATGAACCACCTCACCAGGTTTTGGTGCCAGCACTGCATACTCAGGGTTCTGGGGCCGACACTGCATGCATTACTCAGGACTGAACCAAGCTCCTTCCATTTCTCAGAAAGGCACTTAGACCACTGAGCTATCTCCTCACCCCTATAAGTGCATTTTCTACAGGTTTCTGCTCCTCTACAAAGCTCCAACTCATACAATTTGGGATGCATTCCCAAAATAGGTCCTTATGTAGACAAAAAAAAAATTTGCTAATATTTCCAACTATGAAAAAACTCAAAACCAAAAACCTTTCCACCCCTAAGTGTTTTAGTTGAAGAGTATCAAGCTTGGTAGGAAAACTACTTGTGCAACATATCCCAAATTTCTACCTGGAAAACAACCTAATTTATTTAAGCTTAAAGCTCTTCTTTGTGGAATCTGCTTCTTTCTCTTACTCCAAAAGGACTGGAGGAAGTTCTCAGCATCTAGGCACTGAGTTTTGAGAACTAGGTCTGAGATGCAGCTGGGTGCGGGAGAAGCCTTTAATGTCTATATTCTTATGCAATTATCCCAGCTCATCCTGTCACTGGTGTCACAGAAAGAACACAGGGGACAATGAATTCATGCCATTCCACAGAACTTTTAGAACTTTAGTAAAAGAATATCTTGCTCCATATTTCCTAGAAATCTATCAAATAATAAAGGAAGAAAAAGTACTATGAAAATTCTTGTAAAATAATACATACCTGTAGGCAAAAGAAGAGTCAAATTATTAGATTGCTTTGAATGCTATAGTAGACCATTGCTGTTTTACAACTACTTACATGCAAGCAAATTTTTCTTGCCCTTTTAGATTTCAGATCCTTTTTTGAATGATACTGTAATTTACATCAATTTTTATGACACTTTCATTCTCCAGTGCAATGTTCTCAATAAATCTTCAGCCCAGTGAACGTTTTCACGGAGTGATTCTTTGGGAAGCATTCACATCCCGTTTTCACCCATGAACACCCTGTCTTCGCTTTAGTTTGCACAGCTCTCAGTCATCTTTTGAGGATTGTCATAGCCTGGGATGGAACAGGATATGCTACATCTACGTTACTTGGGAGTCCTGTCTCATATAATGAAATGGCATCGCCACAAAACATTGTGCTTTCTGCACCCCACATCCTGCCTTTTATCACAGTCTCCACAATGGCTCTGTTAACAAACAAAGTGCTACTAGGTGCTTTCATTTCGTTTTAGCTGCAGCCCGCTAAAACCCTGAGAGAAGCGCTGTGGTTGGCTACGCGGTGGGCTCCTCCCCATGGCACCGGCACAAACTCAGTGTGTAGAAAGATGTATCAATCTAACAGTCACACATAGAACAAAACTTCTATTTCAGAGGAATGCAGTTTAAAGTTAAACTTCTTGGAGCTATAAAATTCCAGGCTCAAGGTAACTCCTCTCTAGTTGATTCTGTTTCAAAGGCTTATATGAAACCTTTCTCAAGAAATTTAACTGGAATAAAATTATAAGCAGGTAAGATTACGAACAGGCATGCGATGGTGAATTGATATGAGACACGATCATTTTATTAGGCTAGAAATGCCTGGTGAATAAATGTGACTAGTTAGAAATGTCCACACAATTTCTTTAAAAGTAAGTGGTTTTTTGAGTTATTTCTGTGTATGTTAGATTAAAAGGCTCTGAGAACAATGTCCTGACGTCACGGAATGCTAGACTGGCAAAGACCTTGAAGAGCATCCAATTCCACATGTGACCCCTTGGTCTTTCTTGCCATTCTTGCCCAAGAAAGTTACAGAGCACTGAGGCTGTGCAGGAAGAATCAGCAGGCAGAACTGCACGCCAGCTCTGTTCGGGCCCACGCCAACCCCGTAGACTCACTTCTTGGTTTCTCATCAGTGCGACACAAATGATAAGAATGGTGATATTTAGGAACTGAATGATTAATGTGTGGTGACTTTAAAAGCATTTGTTATGCACTAAGAATGCGCTGTTTCATCATCCCTTTTGTTTTCTATCCTAGCACACTGTTTATGCGGCATCTATCCCATGAATGTATTAACTAAACACTAGAAATATAAAAGTAACATTCATGCTCTTTGTTCTCCAGATGCTGAGAAATTTAAAACAAGATCACACAGGACAGCACTGTAGGTAAAAGGAAGAAATTTCGCTGAAGCCATCTTGAAAGATGAGATGAAACTTGAACTAGGCCTTAAAGGAGAAGAAGGACCCCGCCAGGCTGTCAATGGCAGTGACAAATAATGAATTCATAATAGGATCTTGAGGTAAGGCCTAAAGTCTGCTGAATATTACCACAGGCGACTTCTAATGACCAAGTATATTTCTTCTGTTTAACCCCAAGAGAGATACTATAGGTTCAGTTTAGTTTTTCTCTGTCTTCTTGAACTCAAGAGACTAAGATCCACAGACATGATGAAATTTTCCTAGATTCAGTCAGGGAACAAATAACAGAACCAGCCAGTGACCAACAGAAAAGCCTTTGACACAGCAAGTGAAGTAAAGGCAGGTGTATCTAAGTGTAAGCAGGAAGATATGACACAGAATAGGGAAATATTCAAAGTGCATTAAACATTGACTGTAAGCAGGTAAGGGGAGGGAGAGAGAAAAAGCTATATATTCTGGTAGAAGGCTGCCCAATAGAAATGGAGCAGCCTGTGGGGGTTTATGAGGAGAAAGCCAAGAATAATTAGTGTCATTTATTAATAATCCTCAACTCGCTTTCTCACATAATTCTCTCCCATTATTTATAATGTACCTACTAGACACTTTTGAAGCTTATACCAAGCCTGTGAGCAGTCTACATGTCACCATGAGTCTCTCCTCTGAGAGACCCTGGTGATGAGGAGAATGATGGGTCTTTAGCTGCTGAGAACACAGGCAGCTGAGCTCGCCAGGCAGGAACAGGCCTTGCTTGTGGAAGGACTGCCATGGGCTCCAAAGCTCAAGTTTCCGTCTTAAAGGCACCTAGCAGATGGCCTAGCTATGAAGTAG